>SNQJ01S0018142.1:0-12814 GCA_010110895.2 Picea sitchensis | reverse complement strand
ATTTATGTCGGCTTTATTCCATTAGTTGTAATTATACCTCCTAGTCTCCTATATATACCAAGGATACATTTTCATTTGGAATCATCTTGTACTTGAACATTTATGTGGGGTAAAAGAAGGTTTCCCCCTCGAAGAGGCTTATTATCTAAAATTCTCTCTTTTTCAAGGAGTTGAGTACTTATTCTGAGGTTTTTCTATGCTATATTGATATTTGGTTCTTAACAAGTGGTGACATGTGTCATCAAGGGAGTGGTTGACAGACATGAGTGGTCTCGAACTGGGTCAGAAACCCGAAAGGTGTCGATTGCAATCTAGTCCATTAAATCTATATGTTGTCATATCTCAATCGTTCGTCGAAAGATGACAATTCTAGATCCTAGAGTGTGTATGGGAGAAAATGTCGACGAGGAAGAGGTTAGGAGGATAAACGACAACCATTGATCGGTGGATGGGTGAGATGAAATCTCAACCATGGGTATTAGTGGGTTCTACTTGTATCAAGAAAGAGAAGTTAAAGGAATAGGATTTATCTGTAGTGCACGTTGGAGGCCCCGATATGATCGGAGTCATTGGAGGATAAGTCCCTAGATTCATTGGATCTGGAGTAGATATGACAATGGTGATCATCGTTGGAATGGGGAAATTAGGTGAATCAAATATCATGGGAATAGACCTCGATGACGAAGAATGGTTTTGTGAATTCAAAACCTTTGAATAGCAAACAAAATTGCAAGCACCACACCAATGCCACATCAGGTGAAATGAGTGGTAGGGAACCATGTGCATTCCACATGGTTGTGAGGTGGATTTAGATAATAAGGTTTTGTAGATTTTGGGAGGATGTAACTTCATATACAAAGATCATATAGAGGCATGGTCGCAGTCATTTGGAAGCTCGAGGTGAGAAGAATCCATCTATGGCCCTTATAATTTGATAAGAATTGAGTTGAGAACAGAATAACCTTAACATCTGACCATCCTAGGAGAAGGTTAGGGGGTTGGGTGTGTTACAAAGTGGTATTAGAATTGATTTCAAACTCTAGGATTGAATGGGTCACCAAGGCTCTTTGAAACCATTTAAGAAAGTTTTTACTGATTGTATAATATGCATAATTTCACTAGTAATGTAATTACTAATGACAATTTTTGTTTCAACACGTAGGACATACTAAAACGAAATAGAGGTGAAAGGTGCAATACAATATGGATGACACCTTGCACCTCAAATATGAGTAATCTGATGCTCGGAGGGATAGAGAAACCCCTTTATATTTAATGGTCATTGTTAGGAGTCTGGAGGTAGACATTGAAAGGATTATGAGAGCCCAAGCTAAACAGGAAGAATTGAATGTAGTGTTACTGCACCTATATGAGATATAGAAACATTTGTAGCAAGGTCCTAGCAACGTAGAGTTGCAATAGCTAGAGAGGTTGAAAACCCCTTTATATGCTCAGAAGCATGAATTATCTCACAACGATGTGGGAAATATTTCTTCCATAAAAATTCATTGGGATGCCAAGAAAGGAAGATCAAGTGGAAGTGTTTCCATGGAGTCACCTAGAAACAAGACTACTTCAGTAGAACTGTCCAGTAGTGGCACAGAGTCAAGTGTCACAAAGAAGAAGAAGAGGAAGAATTCTTATAGTTCTTTTATTGAATAATTCAAGAAGGCTAATTCGCCTACCTTTGATGGAGAGACAAATAAAGGAGAAGAAGTTGAAGCATGGTTGTTTGGTTTGAAAAAGTACTTTCATGTACACTATTACTCTGATAATACCAAGGCAAGGATTGCCATATTTAACTTAAATGGAGGTGCTTCCATCCAGTGGGAAGACCTCAAGGAAATAAAAAGGATGAAGGAAAGAAAAGTGACATGGAAATAATTTGAGAAATACTTTTGCAAGGATTACCATCGGAAAAGTATTACGATGAAAAAATCAAGGAATTCCATGAGCTTAAGTTGGGACAACTTACTATGGATGAATACACCGAAAGGTTTATGGAATTGTTGAGTTATTTCCCTTACCTCAAGGATGAGAAGGCAAGAATACAATGCTTTTATCACAGTCCTACCAATATCGAATTGAGTTTTATGAACCCATTAAGTTGGAGGACACTATCTGAAAATCAAAGTGTTGTTATGATTAATCTAAGCATAAGCAAGAATATCCAAAGGATTGGAAGAGGAAAGAAAAGAGTGGATTCCATAAGAATGGATTCAATTCATTTCCACCCAATAATTCCAAGAAAGGTACATATTTGGGTCAACCAAGCAGAACTCTGCATCAATAGAACTTTCCATCTCAAAGTGGAAATAAACTAGTAGAGCAAGCAAGAGGAAGAGTAGAGGATCCCAAGAAAGGACCTTTGAAATGTTGGAGATGTGGAGAACCACACCTATTGAGGGATTCCCCCCATAGGTAGCATGATAATAGAAGGGTCTATAATGTGCAAGAGGAAGCTACAGTCAATGATGTAGCCCGAAGTGTGCTGCTAATTTATGCAGCTATAGAGAATCAACAAGCATACCACCAAGCCTCTATGGTGGAATTTGAAGGTATTATTTCCAATCAACCTGTCTCTATTTTAATTTACCCAGGTTCTAACTATTTGATCCAGGTGGATATCGGTGGCCACCCACCTTTTCCGACTGGCTCAAAACAGTTTTCTAGCAATTTACTATTTTTAGCATGTTTTAACTTCCGGGGCCATTTTGAGGGCCTAAATGAAGGTTTCTTGAGATAGAGGTTCTCAATTATAGCCAAATGCATGATTGATCCCCCAAAATGAATCTCCTTGACGATACCTTTCCAATGAGCTATCATACACCTAAAACAGAGTTCGTATGCAAAACTTACGACCTCGGGAAGTTGATGTACTAACTTACCCAAACGGGGCCCACATGACTTTTGACGCTTCATCTCCTAGGGTTAGGTTTTTGGATGTCTAGGGTTTTTGGAATTCCTATTTATTGTAAAAAGGCCTTCGGAGCCTCATTGTAATCATCTTCTTACGAATGCGAGTAGCCGTCACATCTCTTCCCAGAGATAAGCTGCCACCATTCTAGCAAGTCTTTCACTCTGTATTTTTACAATCTCTGTACATTTATTTCATTAATAGAAATCGTGTATTACTCTATCTATGTGTTTATGGTTGCATATCTGATATATTTTTGTTATATTATTGAATATCTGCGATATCTCTGTGCATTTCTTTATTATATCTCCGATCTCATTTCGTGCCGAAAATAATCTGGATCACTGTTACACACCAAATTTCCACACTAATAAGTGGCACACTTATGTATCTCATTCTACTAAGTGTTGCATTTAAGTATCACTTATGTAGGTGTTGATTTTCCACATTCCTAAGTGTCGCACTTATATTCTACTAAGTGTTGCAATCGAATGTCACAACTCTAACATCATGTGGAAGTGTTGGTCATGTTACCTAGAAACATTGGGGTATAAAACCCATCACATGGAGGCCTAAATACATTTTTTCATCATATGGAAGTGTCTATCATGTTCCCTAGACAAATTGGTGAAGAAAACTCATCATTTGAATGTCAAAAAATCACTTTTTACCTTGAGTTTTCGACCATTTTTTAAGGACTGACTCCCCCCTTCCCATATATAGGGAGTGTTAGTCCCTTGGTGACACTCCCTGATAAAATGTAAGGGATCCTCACTGACTCTCTATGCTAATCCTTTGGTGAGCATCAGTTTGGTTACACCTAACCCCCCTTTTTCTATGGGCAAATCCTGAGATGCTCTTGAGTGGTTATGGTTGAGGGATGACTCATGAGTTTGAGTCATCCATATTCCTTCTATTTTGGGTACTAAATCATAACCTAAGGAGTGAATATCTCAACCATTCCCTTGAATTGTTATGGTGGCTAATCCTCTCAACTTCTACATAAACAAGGCCATTCATGGGTAAAAAGAGACTTCTGAAGAGTATCAAACCTCTGTTCTTATGACATTTAGAGATAGTTCAGTAGCATTCTGGCAGTGCACAAAGGGGGATGAATAGGAGGAGAATTGGAGGAAGCTTTATCAACATCAAGTGATTATAAGTGTTGTCCTTTGTTTCTCATGAATATAATTTTGGCTTATTCCCATACTTTTGTATCATTTAGTTTACATATGAATGTTTATGCTTGTTTCATTTAGTTAGATTTTCTTTCATATAATTGTGTGCAAGTAGTATAAGAGGAAGATCGTTATGTATAAGTACAGGGAGATCGTGTTCAAGTTAGGATTGTATCCAATGATGGAGTAACAAGGAGCAGCGAGGACAACCTTCGAAAAAAGGTGCACTCTTATTTCCTTTTCCCTCTTCTCATTTTCATGTGTGAATAGACAAGAGCAAGGGATGTTAATGTCCACTTGCTCTATTCTGTCTTAGCTAAAGAAAACCTGGAAAGGGGGATATTAACCTGTCTACAGGGTAATATTTCTCACAACACTAATCTTAGTTATATTTCACCTCAGATTATTGAGGCATGTTCATTGCAAAGAAAGAAACATGCGAGAGCATGGTTAGTCTAGTTAGCCACTGGGAGAAAGAGGAAAGTGGTTGAGTTGATTAAAGCATGTCCGATTGAAGTGCATGAACTGCAAACTCAGGAAGCCTTGAATATCCCACCCCTAGGTTCCGACAATGTGTTTTTGGGAATGTATTGGCTAGCTTCCCATAAAGCAAAGTTAAATTAATATGAGAAGGTTTTGGAATGAAAATATGAGGAGGGTAATGCAAGGATTTTTCAAGGCATTAGAAATCCAGTTTCAATAAGGAAAATATTAGCGTTACAACTCAAAAATTTTGACAAAAAAGGGTGTCCCTTGTATTCTATATGAGTGCATAAATTAACAAAGAGAAAAGAGCTGAAGGTTGAAGATCACCTAGTATTGTGGGAATTCAGAGATGTGTTTCCAAAGGAAGTGAATGGACTACCTCCAAAAAGAGATATTGAATTATAAATAGATCTTGTTCCTGGAGCAGTATTAGTGTCAAAAGTGCCTTACAGAATGATCACACCAGAGTTGGTGGAGTTGAAGATGAAACTAAAGGAAATGATGGATAAGGTTTACATCATGACAAGTGTGTCCCCATGGGGAGCACTAGCCCTGTTTGTAAATAAGAAGGATGGCACATTGATATTGTGTATTGACTATACACAGTTGATGTTGGCACATGGGCAGACCCAAGGTTCAACGCTTAACAACGCACCAAAAAAAACCCAAATATTGGCCCTTTAGGCAACACCTGCAGAGCAGGAGAAGTCTCACACGAGGTAGAAGCAGGGGGGGTTATAGGACAAAGGTGTTTGTAACCAAGCTGGGACACAGATCTGTGATAATATCACTTTGTAGGGTATTTTGTTAGCTCTTAAGAAGTGACATACATTAGTTCATTAATCTTATTAACATGGCAGAACGTACCCAAGAATAGATCTAGCACAGCAATAACAAAGATTAATCACTTTAACCACTTAGAACATAGTACTTTGAATCGGATCTAACATATAAGCAAAGAATTTAAGAAAAAAATACATATTCATTACAAATTCTATTCTAAGCACTAAGCAAAACATAACAGAGATAACATTGCACAAAGAAAACCATAAGACACCAGATGTACGTGGTTCACCCCAGTGTGGGGCTACGTCCACCAACCGCTTCGCCTTCTTTATTATGTGCTTGAATCTTACATTCATTCACTCCTGTGCACTAAGCCACAAAGTCAATCTTTGCACAAGACAGGAGATTTGTGCACTGAGAACTAGATCCTCCTTCCAAAACTAGGTCAGGGCACAGAGCCAACCCTCTATCGAGCACAAAGCCTTGACACACATACATTAATTGACACAAAGCTACTCAAACTACTTTCACTTATCTCTCAAAACTTCTACTTCTACCATACATTCTTGCTTTTTTATACTTTTACAATCCCTTACAATAAGGCCTAAACATGGGAGAACCCATGGGCTAGCATCCCATAAACCCATTACAAAAACCCTAGAGGACCCCTTATTGGGTCCACATAGCCCGCAAAATCGGTGAGATCCATGATCTCAGCTCCACCTAGGTGCTCCTTCCTCGACCAATGTGTTGAAGTCCAAAAGTGGGTCAACTCTAACCAAGGTTTCCTCAAAAATTGGTCGAGGGCCAACAGGCCCCCAACACTCACCTACGACTCATCCTGAGTCACTCATGCCTTTATAATGTTGCTTTGAAGGCCTCGAGCTTAACTCAAGCTATGTCAACTTGCTGCTTCACTTGAGCCTCTTGCTCAACGAGCTCCTGGATCATCTTCTTTGTAACAGGACCTTCTAGACCTTGTTTTACTGATGCAAACACTTGGTCCAATTGCGACCCATATCCATCAATCTCTTCAAACACCTTGTAGGATTCATCCTGCACAGGTTACATCTTCTACGTGACTTCCATTACCTTTCCCTAGAGGGAAGTGATATGTTGTTGTACCGCATGCTTCTCCTGGGATATCTTCATTATTTATACTATGGTGAGAAACTTCATCTATGCCTGCAGAAAAAATGTTTGTTGATGCACCTCTTGTAATTGCGCTTATATCTTTCTTAGCTCTGGATCCTTGGCGAGGCGTTCATATGTCTGTGCACTTCTATCACTCAGTTGTTTTCACTTTAAGGTGAGGGCTCTTATCCTTACTATTTTGTTCTTAGTGGTCTCCTCCCTCTATTCATGCACCTCCTGCGGGGTGCTCATTATTACTTGGGCCTCCAATTCTATTATTCTAGCCTGAAGTTGCTGGAGGGTCTCAGTGAGCTTCACCGTTTGAGCCTAGACTGACTCTTTCTCCTCCTCTGTCAAGCCTAGAATAGAGTGACATTATTTACTCACTACTTCTTTGACCATGGCCCGCTCTGTGAGCAACTGCTCCTTTTCTCTATGTAGCTAGGATTTTTCCTCCTGTAGCTTCACCTAAAGCTCTGCTTTCTCACTTTCTTGGGTTGCTACCTTTTCCTGTGCTTCTCTTAATTGTGCTAGGACTCCATATTTCTCTTGTTTAAAGGCTTTTGTAGCCTTCTGCTTCTCTTCCTAGACTCTTTGAAGTCGAGCTTTTGTCACATCCACAAGTCTTGTCAATTGGGTTGGTTCATCCTCCAATTCTGCAATCTGTGACGACGAAGGCACAGTAGGTACTGCGTGGACCAAGCTAACAGCTTGTTGTACTTCCTTCAATTCCTTCTCAATTCTCTCATATATCTCCTCCTTCTTCTCTCCATATATCTGCAAAATTTCCTTGGAAGCTTCCTCCATAGCTCCGCAGACCAGACTGATATCATCCTCCATGAGCATGGCCTCCAACTGGGACTTATTAGCGTGTGTCTTCTTCCTTGTTGAAGGTTTCTTTGGAGAAACCTTCCTCTTCTATGGTGTTACTGTCCCAATAGGGGGATCCTCAAGTGGAGGAGTGGTAGCTTCACCTCCTCCTTTATCTTCTTCTCCTTCATCTCCTCCTCCATGTCCTTCTACTTCATCTTCTCCTTCTCCTGGAAAGCCAGACACATTATCTTCAGAAGCATTGTCCTCTTCATCGCTCTCTATATCCTGGACTTCTTCCTTCTTTTTCTTCTTCTTCATCCCGCTGGACTTTTCGACATGCTCAACCTGAGTGACTATGGGGATTCCTATGGTGTCAGTGTCGGAGAGTTCTGCATCAGTGACAAGTACAAGAAATTCCTCCGGCCACTCATTTGTAATATGCTCCATATCTTCATCTATCAGTTTGTAGTACGACTGTAACTCTTCCTGGTTCTCATCTTTGTGCATAGTGATGTACATGAAATGAGGATCTGCGTGGAACTTTTCTATTGGTCGGTATTGGTGCAAGGTGCGTGGTGTCATGCGCGGAAATGATTCAATGGAAACCTTTAATTGCTGATAGTATGCATGAAACACAATGTTGGACTGCCATTGCTTCGTCATGTCATTGGTGTACCACAGGGTTGAAAACTGAGTGGCCAACGGCTCCGAGGGTTTGATTTCTGGGAAGGTGGCTCCTTCATGCATTTTCCAAGTGACAAATGAGATCAAAATGATTAGCCAGCTGTAATGTAATTCATATCCCAAATCTTGAGCTTCGTGGCAATATTTCTCTAGTTCATTGACGAGGTAGTTCACCCAGTTCATCTACATCCCCTCCACACATTTTCCTATGAGGTCCACCATGAACCCAGTGACCTGTGTGGGGTGGTTCTTCCTTATGAGCTTGCCAGCTAGGAGTTGGCAAGCAAAGCGCACTATGCCATCCTGTATAGAGGCTACCTGGTAACCTCGCTTCCCTTTCTCTACTTCTCCGTAAGCTTCCTTGATGCGCTACACCAGGGAATGGTCTAAGGCCTTCCCTAGGTAAAACTATTGAGGGTTAAGACCCTTCACGCTTAAGTCTGTGATCTGATGGATCAGTGTCAGATCCACGGTAATCCTTCTGTCAAGCCACAAGTATCCTCCATGATAGCACGATAGGAGGAGTTTAACGCAGGCGTTAACCTCCTGGTGGCGGCCAAAATGGGGGATCTTCATCACACTTAGCACAGTGGACTACGCCATCCCCTTAATCCATGGCTATGATACGAGGCGAGGCTTCCTCCAATTTCAATTCATGAGATAGTGATTTGGCACCAACATGGCGTAGTTCTTCCGGTCTCCCAAGTTGAAGTCATTATTCTTCAATAGCGAGATCTGTCCTAACTGACTCTGGACTACGCGTATTCCTTTTGGAATGTACGCGGTGAACACGGTGTACTCATAATATTGGGGGATTCTGTCACGGTTAACAATGTTAGCCAAAGGTCTGATATACTCTGGCAAGATCGACGGGATATGCTTCGCATTAGCCATATCTTTGTGGTGCTTACTTTGCTGCTCAATCATAGGGTTGACACAGCAAGAATGACGTCCAGTCGAAGGAGAAGATTGTAGTCCCATAGTCGACAACGCCTTGACACCTTCAGATATCAGTCTTTTGGCCATTATCTTCTTGAGGAATTCCTCGACAAACTTCTCTAATTCACTAGCGTTGCCCGACATTCTAACTTTTAAATAGACAGGTCGGGGTAGACGAACGGACAGGCGGAGTAGATGAGTAGACAGGTGGGGTCTAGTTTCAGATAGCACATCTTGACACATAGACAATTCTCTTCTTGGATCAATTAATCAGTGGTGGAAAAAATTGGTCCTGACATAGTGATCGAAGATTTAAATAAGCAGGGTACCATAACGGATCTTCCAACGGCTAGGAAATGCTTCCATCAATGTAAATTTGTCCATTATGGCGCGGTCTCAACGTCCAAAATCAGTCCATCAGCCCATAAATGTGTTTTCTAACAGTTCCAGAGCCTCATTCTAACGGTCGGGGCACAACTTCGCCAGGGCGAAGTCCCATTCTACGCAGACCAACTGTTCCAGCGAGGTTCAAATCCTGTGAACCTGCCTCCTGTGAGGTTCCAGTTTGCGAAGTCTTCCATTTATTATCTGTAGCTTCTTGTAGATTTTCCAACTTAGATTTCTTTTTATTGAGCTTCCTTTCCTTCTTTCCTATGATCTGAGTCTCTCTAACTGTTTCTGGAATCCTCTTTCCATTCTTATTCTTATCTTCCCCTAGCGCAGTGGCTTCGCACTGTTGAGGTTCGCTCAAAGGGTCTGAAGTTAATATCCCTTATCTTAATACTTCTTGGGTGGATATACTTCTTTCTTGCATAGATAGGTTCTTCAAGCCTTCTTGCATTATTTCAACCTTGACAGCTAATTCTCTTGCCTTATGTCCCTCCTGCATTGTTATTTTGTTATGTTGCTTCGACTTATCCTCTCGTTCTTCTATTAGTCGATCTATTTTTCTAGCTATGAAATCCCTTAGTTCTTTCTTTTTCTTTTTTGTGGTTTCTTTCTCTTCTTTCCTTTTGATTTGATCCTTCTCAATCCAAGTCTTACCTAGCAAAAGTGGGAAAGGGGCGTTGTCCTCAACAAACTTGAGGACTTCAAATTCCTCTTCAGTTGATGTTCCATGAACAATAATATGTATATTAGTTACTCTTACACATAAAGTTATCATATTAACCTTAAACAATCCTATCCTTACCAATGAAGGTACCATAGTAGGCTTTCCCAAAATTTCCCAAGTATCCTCTGTCATAATATTCACTTGTGTTTCTTCATACAAGATACAGTCTATGTCGAAGTCTTCTATTCTTGCACTTCTACATTGTTTTACTTTCAGGATATCTGGTAAACTGACATCTTTGTGAACATCCATTGTTTCTTTCAAGTGTAATAATGTAGTGTGGACTTTCTCTGACCCGTTCTCTTTATGACTTCCTAACATGCCCTTAGTCTCTTGACTTTCTTCATAGTTTTCTTGTCTTATGTTCATCCCTTCAACTTTAGCAATCATCCTTGGACAATCCTCAGCCTCATGACCAACAATCTTACAACAAAGACAAATACGACCTGCACTAGGGAATTCCTTAGCAAGGTGTCTCGGTATTCTGCAGTTATAACATAAAGTTAATCCTCTTTTTCTTTTAAATGTCCCCCAACCTTTTATGTACTATGCACTAAGATCATAGTGTTGGACCTGCAATGTGCAAAAACAAAATATAGGTTCCTGCATCCACTTATTAGTCCAAAAATTCTTTCTATGCATAGGAATAACATATCTTTCTTCATTTCCATTAACTTTACTCAAATCAACTCTTTCTTTCAACTGCGCCCTAGCCTTCAGACTAGGACATAATCTATTAAATATACTTAAGTTCATGCTTTCAAAACAAAAATTTTCACCTATCTTACTCTTGTCAAAGCACAAAGATTTACCTCTTTTAGGATATTACCTCTTTTATTCAGATCGGATTTATTTCTTAGCACAAAACTTCGCAAGTTAAGTAGAGTACTATGCACTTCAGCAACAGATCTATGCACAGAGCTTTACTTCAGTTCCCAGCAATCACAGTTTCAGGTCCCAGCAATGGAACCATTTGTTGGCATGGGGGAAGACCCAATGTTCAATGCTTAACAACGCACCAACAAAACCCTGACTACCGGCCCTTTCAGCAACACTTGCGGAGCAAGTGAAGTCTCACCCCAAGTAGAAGCAGGGGGGGTTACAGGACGCAGGTGTCTGTAACCAAGCTGGGACACAAATCTGTCATAATATCACTTCGTAGGGTATTATGTTAGCTCTTAGGAAGTGACATACATTAGTTCATTAACCTTATTAACATCGCAAAACATACCCAAGAATATATATAGCATATTAATAACAAATATTAAGAACTTTAACCACTTAGCACTTAGTACTTTGAATCAGATCTAGCATATAAGAAAAAAATTCAAGAAAAACATACATATTCATTACACATTCTAATCTAAGCACTAAGAAAAACATAACAGAAATAACATTTCACAAAGAAAACCATAAGACACCAGATGTACTTGGTTCACCCCAGTGTGGGGTTATGTCCACTAACCGCTTCACCTTCTTTATTATGTGCTTGAATCTTACATTCATTCACTCATGTGCACTAAGCCACAAAGTCAAGCTTCACACCAGACATGAGATCTTCCCACTGAGCACCAGATCCTCCTTCCAAAACTAGGTCAGGGCACAGAGCCAGCCCTCTATCGAGCAAAAATCCTTGACACACATACATTCCTTGGCACAAAGCTACTCAAACTACTTTCACTTAGCTCTCAAAACTTCTACTTCTACCATACATTCTTACTTATTTATACTTTTACAATCCCTTACAATAATTCCTAAACATGGGAGAACCCATGGGTGAACATCCCATAAACCCATTACAAAAACCTTAGAGGACCCCTTACTGGGTCCACATAGCCCGCAAACTCGGTGATATCCGTGATCTCATCTCCTCTTGGGCTCTCCTTCCTTGACCAATGTGTCAAAATCTAAAAGTGGGTCAACTCTGACCAAGGTTTCCTCAAAACTTGGTCAAGGGACAACAGTTAAACAAGATAACCATCAAGAACAAATATCCTTTTCCTAGGATAGATGATCTTTTTTATCATCTCAAAGGAGTTGTAGTTTTCTCAAATATTGATTTGAAGTCAAGATATCACCAAGTCATAATCAAGGATGAGGAAATCCAAAAGAAATCCTTTAGAACAAGGTATGGGCACTATTAGTTTGTTGCGGTACCATTCGGACTCACGAATTCACCAACTGCATTCATGTGTTTGATGAATAGTGTTCTCAACAGATATTTGGACAAGTTTGTCTTAGTATTTGTAGATGACATTTTGGTGTATTACAATAACAAAGAAGAACATGAAGAGCATCTCAAGATGGTTCTACAAGTGTTAAGAGAACACCAGTTGTATGCTAACTTCATTAAATGTGATTTCTTTCAAAGGGAAAACCAGTATCTAGGACATGTGATCTCACCAGAAGGAGTGTGAGTGGATCCTAAAAAGGTAAAGTTAATCATGGATTGGCCTGCCCCTAGAAATGTGACCAAAGTAAGATCCTTCATGGGATTGGCTGGATATTGCAGAAGGTTCATAAATGGATTTTCTGAGATATGTCATCCTATTACTTCACTACAAAGGAAAGGGAAGAAGTTTATATGGTCACCAAAGTGTGAAGAAAGATTCCAGCAACTGAAGCATCTTCTTACTAAAGTCTGTTAATTTTTCAAAATCCCACCCAGTTTCAGTCTCGCTGATTTTTCAGTCAAATTTAAATGCTAAATTTAGTTTCAGCACTGTTTCAGCATATGCTACAGCCTGGTGTTTCAGCATCTGC
>SNQJ01S0018141.1:93589-116673 GCA_010110895.2 Picea sitchensis | reverse complement strand
CGGAAGGAAAATATTAATGATTAGTAAATGTGACCAATACAAGGAATTAATGATATGCAATCAAGAAGATTTCCATATATTTATGGTATACCTAGGAAACAAAATTATGTTAATGTAATCAACATCACCTAATAATGCAGCATTTCCAAAAAATCTTATGGTAGAGGAGATAATGCCAAGTGTCCCAAACAAGGTCCCAACATTCTTGAGCATACTTGCAACTCCACAAGATACGACAACTAGTTTTAACTTCCAACCTCTCCAAAATGTGGGCAGGAAGCATCTGTGAAACGTGATTGAAGCAACTCTTCCTTGGAGGGAAAACCCTGGTAGATCAACAGCGATGCAGACACCATCCACTTGTAGAAGAGCCTAAAACACCATATTGTTAAAAAACGATTCAACTAGCTAGCTTCTTCATTTGAAAGACTCCATCTATTAGAGTGTCCTAGAAGCAATGGGGTGTACAAAGGAGATGGCACAAACATCTAAACTCAAATTGTTTTACCATATCACCACAACCAATCACACCAAATGGGCCATGGGGTGTAAATATTGAGCTGGATCAATTGTGTTGAATTTTCCTTATTGGCTAATATGGATCAATTGTTGATGCATTGAATGCCAGCAAGTCAAAGTCGAACACCACCATCCAGCAGCCCTGTTACAACCCTACATATTTCGACAAATACCATCGAAAAAAAAAAGATTAATTTGACTGGTAAGTTGCCATGAAAATTACAGCAGTGATGCCCGGTGATCTCACAAGAAGTGATAAAGACATGCCAAGATTCGATTTTTTTTGGCTCATTGTGTTTTGCATTTTGTGTGGAGCAATAAGGGAAGAGGTTTGTGGAGGCCATCAAGCATATTTATGTGTCTATGTGTTTATATGATGTTGTTGCTTTATATATTGAAAAATGTTTAAAATTTAAAAAAAAAATGAATAAATTATATATTATTTAATGTTTGCCGAGGTTTTCCAATTTTTTCGCCGATTTTTTCTGAGGCAATGTTTTCAGGACCCTTGATGATTTTTTGTTGATGCTGAGTTCTTCTTCTATGCCTAAAAGTGCACCCTCCTTGACTTGTTCTCTCTCTCTTGGATGGGTGACACTTGTAACTCATCCAAGAGGGGTCTCTCCTCTTTCCCTCCTTTAAAAGGAAGCCTCTTCTCCTCATTTTGACATCAGTTTTTCACAGCAACTCTATTATACCAAAATCTCTCCCCACTCTCTCTCATTCTCTCCCATTTTTCTCATGTAATTTTGGTGCAATTTTGCACCCACTCTTTTGAGCAATAAAGTGAAGTTTTGAAGGATCTCTTGGTGTTCTTTAGTGTTCTCTTGGTGTATTTTTGGTTCTATTGTATTGTATTTTCTCTTGGTGAGGTAACATTGTAGATTTTTGTTTATTTTTTCTTCACATTGTTTTACTTGAAGAACCCTAAGCAAAGTATTTTGCTAGGGATAAATTTGTAGTAGTATTGCTATAGGTTTATGTGATTTGTTTTTATTAGCGTTTGCAAAGTATTTTGTGGGCCTTTTAAAAGATCTCACCCTCTTGCCTCATTATGTAGCAAGGGTTTACAGATTTGCAGGTTGCCAAAGCTTGGAGGAGGAACTCCAAAGGCTTCATTTTGTTCCATATAATTTTTTGTTTTAATTTCAGCCTTCTATTTACTTATTTTCTGTTCATATTATCATTCAAATCTTGCTAAAAAATTCAATCTTCAAGTTCAGATTTTTAGTGTAAAAATTTATGTACATATGCTAACATAAACTAACATATTGTGGTGATTTTTAACATTTTCCAGCAAGTTTTCTTGGTTGTTTTATGCAAGTTTTCACTAATAAAAGAGGAGGACTTGCCCAAAATTGATAACTAGAGGCTCAAGAGAACATCACTAAGCTTTCATGCAAAGCCCCTCTCTCTCTCACTTTCTAAAGCTATTGTAAGCAACCCAAGAGAATCTCTTGGGCTTGCACTTTCTATTTATTTCCAAGTTTAAAATCTGTAAATAATTTTAATAATTTTTGCCCACACCTTGCATTGTGTTTGGCTCTGCCATCCTTGCAAAATCATGCCGGCTAGGATTAGAAAAAAAATTCTGGTTTTTGCTTTAATTAATTTTGTCCACCTTTGCCACAAAATCAGAAGGCTTTGTCCTCCACCTTGTGCCAAAGTAGTGTGGTTAAGTTATTTATTTTAAGTAATTTTGTTTGCCCACACCTTGCATGTGAGTGGCTATGCCATCCTGCAAAATCGTGCTAGCTAGTGCTTAAAGTTTCCTTTTATTTTGCAAAGTAAACAAAATTTACCCTACCTTTGCCCCGTATTCCCTCCCCTTGCCACTTTGTGGATCTTGGGTAATAAGAAATGGCAAAGGATTGAGTGGTTAGTTTAATTAGGCACTCATTTTCCATTATTGTTTGGCCATTTAAATAAGGTGACTTGTGGAGGCTAGAAGGGGTTGAAGTCGGGGACGATTTCACAGCACTAAGTGTCCTCCTTGTTGAGCGCCCAAGCACTTTAGACTTGACCTGTGGAGCTAGGGGAAAACCTTGTTGTTCTTCTTATTGAGCACCCAGCATTTCCTCTTGGCTAAGGGATAAGAACTTGGGGTAGTCAATGTTATCCCCACTTTTTAGGGATAACTAGGAGATCATGTCTCGAGGCCCACAGGTCCTAGACATGGAGTACCGAGAGCAGGATTGACCTGAGCATGGCCCTGGAGGGCCCGCCTTTTCTTCATTCATCATCTTTTGTCTTGTCAGCCGCAGCAGCATCCATCACCATCGAAGGCTTGATCCTGTGTCGAAGAGGTTCTTGCTCCATGAGAGTGGTGGTCCGGTGGCATCATGGTATGTGTCACTTTTGATCATTAGAGCCTTTAAATATATGCATCTAATACCTTTTATCTCCATAACTACCACTTGGATCTTACATTAACCCACTTTGACCATTAGCAGAAATTGTGATTGCCCTAGCAAACATGTGCCCATAGGTCTTGGTTTTGCCACTGGGGGAATTTCTGAAAAGCCATGATAAACTCCCATCGCAGCACCATTGTTGTTTCATCTTATCTCCGGCTCATTTATCCCATTTCCCCTTGTCAGACGTGGATTGACCCATTTCTTGAGGATTACACATTATCTCTCATGGGAAGAAGGGCTAGAACGAGAATTAAGCCTTGAGTTGGTAAAGGGCAAAGCCTAAGTGAGCTTCTCAAGATGCCATGGGATCCAAGGAAGGCATTAAAGCCTCTCGACCAAGAAACAAGAGGACCAGGAAGATAACAAACAAGACCTGAGTAGGATGGGGGATCTATGAGCCTATTAGGTCCATGGGTACCTAGCAATAATACATTACCACCAGCTGGTTACCAAGCCATGGCAGTGACCCTTGGTTGCATAGCCAAAGGAAAGAGGGTCTCATCACGAGCAGGCCTTCTCTCATGAAAGTACTTGTTGGCGTGACTCACGGTCACCACATGCAAAGCGGTGTCCCTAGGACAGGTTCTTGAACAAAAAAGAAAAATAAAAGAATAAAGAATAAAGGCAAGAATGGGCTTGGAAAGAATGCATTCATGGCAGTGCTTCACCTTCTACAAAGGCACCCACAAATAACACTTATGCATCCTTGGCCATCACTACACCCACATGCTTGGATATCAAACTTCACTTCACTTCATTTTACATGGCTTGGATGAGATCTTGCTGGAAACTTTCCTTTTCTTACATGGACACTAGCCAGGACACGCACTTGTCCTTTTCTCCAATCTTATTAGGTTTTGTAATGTCTTTGAGCTATTGAAGTGTATTAGGGGGTTTTTATGCATATGTCCTAATATGACAATGATGATGAGATGTGATTGACATTTGCACTATGATCCACATGTGATGGAGCCTGGAGGCCGCTTTTGATATGGGACCATGCCAGGGCCGGTACCATTTGGACGGGTACTACGATTCAATGTGAGACCTCCATGGGGCAGAAGAGCCCATCAGGATGGATGTTGAGACCCCATGAAGAGGCAGAGACAGGAAAGAGGTTGATCAGAGACTTTTCACAAGAGAAGAAGAGGACATTCCACAAGAAGCACCCCGGCACAGTTTGACCTAGGGGGATTGACACATTTTCAATGGGACGTTGGCTCTAAATGACCCAGGACATCACCAGGAAGCTTGTGACATCATCATGAACACATGGCATATGGGCAGGGTTGTTCGCACATGTGGCAGTTTGGAAGACCCCAAAGAGGGCTAACGTTTTTCTCCTGGATGTCTCATTTTGCCCTAGAAAGGCTGGCGCCTCCCTTGAAGGGGTTTTACTCTCATTTTCTGACCAATTAGGGTTTTACTTAGCATTTAATGCCAAAGCAGTGTAGTTGACATTGCTTGGCCTTGTCGTCCTTTTTATGACCTAAAAGAGTAAAATTAGGTCATTGTACTATATATATTGAGGATTTTTGATCCTCATTTTATCATCTAAATTCACTCTCACTCATGAGGTCTGATTTTAAGCGCCCTATTGGGGTTTGGCTGAACTAGTGATGCGCCCTTGTTGGCGGAAGGAAGAGATTTTTTTGGCATTTATGGTGTTTCTCTTGGGGAAGGTGTTACAACTAGGGTTTGCATGGTTTATTTCTTCCTTAGTTGTAAGTGTTTCTTGCAAAACTTCTTATTGAATGGTTTGTGGTTTAAATTTCTTGCATATTGCTTACAAAATTTTTTGAATTAAAACCCTAGGTGACAAGCACACAAATTAGGTCCTTGTCTCATGTCTCGATAGAGAAACCTTATTCATTGAAGAGGGAGAGAACTAACCCGTGGCCCATCCTTGTTTCTCTGTGCTGAAATGTGCCTTTTAAAAACCAAAGGAAGTCCAGGGCCTAGGTTATCTGGAGACCATTTTCCTTTAGGGTTTGATGAAAGAGCCTTGTTGTAGCAACACTCTCCCTCAGTAAGCCCTCTTGTCTTGATTTTTCATCTGAGCTAGTCGTTTGCCTGAGGGAGGAGAGAGCACAGGGCCTTGCTTTTGCAGCACCAAGTGAGCCTCTCTCCCTAGGGTTGTCTTTGAGGCCACATGGCACAGCGACAGAGCACTTTCCTCTAGTTCTTTGAGGTCTGTCTCCTTCAGCACAATGGGTCCTTCACTTATTGACTCCATTAAACCCTAAGGCAGTCAAGACCTCAAATGTTAGAGCTAGAACTTGATCTAAAACTCTAAGAGCTTTTGATGAAAGAGCCTAACTACACTAACCCTAGCTCTAAATAACCCTACTAACCCTAAGTTCTTGACGTCATCATTGAATATTTCATGCCATTCAGGCTTACGGGTTTCATCTTATGAGCAATTTGAATGGTGAGTTGACATTAATTAAATGTAAAAGTATTTGGTTTATTACATTGGAAAGTACCATATAAGTTCTAGTATTTATTGAATTTGAAGTGACATTATTTTGTTGCTATTTTGTAAACATTGACTTAATCAACATTTACTTTCAAATTGCTTATATTGAATATCAGATAGTCTTTGATATATGAAACAACTGAGCTGCATGGAGTTATTGTTTACTTTGTTCGAGTGAGGGATTCTGGTTATCTTTGTTGGCTATAAGACAGAATATTTGTTTTGGTGGTGATCTGTGAAGAGGCTTGTCATTAATACGATTATCCTTGTATCTTATTAAGTCATGGGGGGCGATCCCACAGGCCTCACCTCCTAAAGAACCATCCCATCATGGTGGCATTGGGTGGGAAAGGTTCCTATTACACCAATTTTTCCCTCTACCTTATAGCCTTTTATCCTAGCTACAGGTATGCGATAACAATCCTGCCAAGCTTAGGCTTGCAACTCCCTCACATCTAAACCACTAGGCACAAAAGAAACTCAAAATTGACTAAAAGCAACATAAACACTTGCAATTTTATTTCAGCAATTTATTTTCAAAAATTTACATTCCATTTATTTTATGCGAGTTATTCACATTATTCTTTATTTCTTGTACTCAATTCTTTAATTCTTTGGGAAGTAATTGTTTATATGTAAAGTTATTTTGTGAATCATTGTGGATAAATTTATTCTTTTATTTCAAGTTGTAAAGATACCTTTTTGGGAATATTTGTTCAATAAATTAGAATTTAATAATCACTAGACACTAGTATAATTGTTTTATAAAATAAAGTTTGTTTGTCATTAAAAGATTGCATATTGCATGGTTGATTTAATGTTTGGTTTGGGGTTCCCTAATCAACAAATTAATTGACTCCTAGAACTAATAAAACTTTCACATAGTTTAATAGGGTTTACCCCCTTGGCTGGGTGAGCCTAGATGGAAGGAGTCAAGATTGAGGTGACAATGGATCTAGACTTAGGCTTGTGCCTCAAAGGACCACACTGGGAGTGGTAGAGACTTCTCCATATTTGTAGGTGTTGTGTATTAGGACGAGAAAAAAGCACACCTCGGGGAGGAGCCATTGTGTGCCACCTAGAGACATGGGGACTAGGTGTGAGCAAAACCACCAAACCCTTAGGTGCCCACAAAGAGACAAAGGTCAAAAGTCCTGGGAGAGTTGGAAGGGTAAGCCCAAGTTGGATGATGACACAGGACGGGAGTTGATGGGGAAGAAGCTTTGCTTCTCTTGCGGAGACCCTTGGGTTCTAGGGCATTGATGCATGGGAAAGGGACAAATCCACTACATTGAAGTGGAATCAAGCTGGGTGAGAAGGAGGATGAGGACAGGAAGGATGGAGCACAGGTGAAACTGGACTGGGGCGGGCAGGAACAAACCTCATGGGGAGAGAGGGTGAAGGGGAACCATGCTACAGGTACCCAGTACAAACTCTTTTGGCTCAGGGCCTTGTATATACAAAGGCGACACATGGCTGACTTTAGTAGATGGTGGGGCCACCCACAATTTCATCGATCTTCCCTTAGTAGCGGAGAGAGTTATACTTAGCGAGGAGTTTGAGGGTTCCACGTGGTGATGGCGGGGCGGACATACTATGACATGCTGGATAGTTCCTGACCTATAGAGATCAAGCTAAGCAACACACCTTATCGAGATACACACATGTAGTTGACTTTGTCGGAATCTGATGCAATGTTGGAACGTGGCTGCCTTCATTGGGGGAGGTTGGGTTCAATTATCAGACGTTGACCATGAGTTTGAGAGATGCAGTGGGTTGAGAGTAGTATTGAGAGGTATTTCTACAGGAGCACCCAGAGCAGTACCAACAAAGAGGATGGAGCGGATCTTACGCCACGGTGGTCTGCTTATAGCAGCAAAGTGTCGATCCTCACCACTTGGAGGGATTAGGAGGAGGCGGAAACATTACCATCCAGGATCATAGAGCTTAATTCAGTATAGGCAGTGTTTGGGTGACCACCACCAGGAAGCCACTTGACAAAGTTTGAGCATGCTATTGAGTTGGAGGCGGGGGGCTACATTTGTGATCTCAGCGCCCTATAGACACCACAAGATATTCAAGGATGAGATCAAGAAATCAATCAAAGAATTGCTTTTATTAAATTTTATCGAGGCCCGACCTGAGTCGGTATGCTTCTTGATCGTCTTGGTCTTGGCGAAGAAAGAGCGGCTACATTAGAAGATTTGCATAGACTGAGAACCTTAATAAGAAAGCGATCGAAACGGTACCCATTCAGCATAGATGAGTTGATGGAAGAGTTACATGGGGCAGTTTTTTTTCACCAAAATTGATCTATGGTCAAGGTATCCTTCGGATCTCGACATGAGAGGCATGACATGAAGACAACTTTAGGATGTTTGGGCACTTGAGTTTTGGTCATGCCATTTTAGGTTCGATAGCATATGACCACCTTTCCATATACATGAATCACATCTTGAGCTGACTAAAGAGTACCTTTGGTATTCTTAAATAATTTGATTTTCTATGAGGGACATGGGATGAACATTTGCTTTGGAGGTCTTGGGCATTATCACGAGCATAGTCATTATAAGAGTCCAAGTACTGAGTTGGGATGAGGAAATTATACCCAGAGACATATCGCCCGGTGAGCATGGAATTATTAGGAGAAGATGTGAGGGCCATTCACGGATACACCCAACATCAAGAACCTGCAGGTGAAGGGATTCTTGGTCGCGGTTTTGTGGAGGAGCTTTTCAGGTTAGGGCACCTCTGAGTTATAGGGGTGTTTTTAGGTGGACGGATGAGTCTACTTGAGACTTTTGAAAATGAAGGAGGTTATGAGCACATGCCACAGCCCTCCGGATTTCTCTCGGTCGTTTGTTCTAGAGTGTGACACATAGGTGGGGATTGGGAGCTATTTTTGATGGGGGCCATCCCATTGTGTTGAAGTAGGAAGCTCAGCGGTGAAGCGACTCTATTTCATTTCGACAAAGAGAATGCTAGCAATCATGCATGTAGCAAAATTCAAAGCGAGTATCCCCGGTAGGTAGCGGGTTTGTAGTGAGAAGTGATCCTGAGTCTAGTATTTCTCAAAGGCCCTCGGGATTCTGCAGATATAGGTGTTAAGAGACCACATGACTACTTGAGTATCCTTTTACTTGCCATTCGGAATATCATACCGGTATTAACACTTGGTCATCATCCACATTTCCACTATGAGGTCACTTGGTTCTTGCTCCATGCGGTACAAGTTAGGTATGATGGTGGGAATCATTTTAATATTTGAGGCATCAACATGTATGAGAGAGGTTATTTTTTATTATAGGACATTTAGCTTTGGAAACTATGCCTTTACTTTGTTTAAATGTTGGTGGTTGACTTGGGCACTCAAGTAGATGGTCACCCATAGGATGGGGTGTTTAAGGGAGGTTCCTTTGATGAGTCATCATGCCATTCTCGTATACTTATCATTTTCCATCATTCTTTCCCCTCATAACACCATCTCTTTGGATTTTGGGGTAGATTGACCCTAGAAAGGACCATTCCTCATTTCATGGGAAGGAAGGGGCTAAAAGACCTAGAGGGGATTTAGGCAGCAAAGATAAAATCTAATGAAAGGAAACCTTCGGATGCTTACGCCAGGGGGATCTCGAAGCAATGAAGAAGCTTCTCCCACAGAAATTAGGACATTAGTGAAAGGATAAATAAAATGCCAAAAGGATTAGTTGAGGATAGAGTCATCAAGACGACCCTATCCATCATGGGTATTTATGGTGCCAAAGCATTACCATTTCAACCACCATACGAATTTGTGGCTCGATTTGCATGGTTGGAGGAGAGGGGTCTCATCACGAGGCGACCTTCTCATTTCCGTGAAAGTGCGTCATTGACATTGTTGTTACAGTCCTGCCATGCCAGGAAAGTGGCGTCCAACACACCCTATGCTACATTGAAAGAAAATGTCCTGAAATGTAAAAGGCAATTGATGGGCTTGGAAATAAAGCATTATGGACGAAGGTATCCACTATCGAAGGCACCCATAAATGAGGATCACTATGGACCCTTGCATATCATGAACCCCATGCCATTGAGTACTTCCCCATCCATTTCATTTCATTCACATGACTCGGATAGGGTTGTTCCTATACTTAGGGGTTTTGATCCATTGAGAAGAGTACCATGCCAACCCTCCAACAACCAAACTTATGCAGCGTCTAGTTTCTTAAGCTCATGTTTGTATGATGTAGTCCTAGTATACATGCTGTAATGACTCTTTGGCTTGGTTTACTCATCATGATGCTTTGGCTTGAAGAGATCATAGAGCATCCATTTGTCTTACTTGAGTTCGGGTTGGTGGCAGTTTGGGAGAACAAAGCCTAGCTTGGGCTTCTATAGGGAAAGCAATACAAGGGATTGGACAGCATAGGCCCACATACCGGACTGAGAGAGAGATGCCTTCATAGGCCTAGGAGATAGTTGGATAGACGTAGCCCACCCTTTGCATGCCAAGCGACTTGCCCAAAGGGGGAAAAATGTCACTTCCTAGGGGCTTGGCGTCACATTGAGGGGTATATGGTGATTGATGATGAATCAGAGCATGACATGGCATTTTGAGGTGGAGGCTCAGAAGGTGCCACATATTTGGAGGCCCTACTTTGCCGATAAGCTCCAACGACTGCTCAATTTTCCAACGTGTCCTTCAAGGGATGGCGATCACCTTGTTACAGGGTTTACTTGTGCAAAATGAAATTAAAGAAAATTTTTTAAATATTATCTTTGTAAAGGGCAAATTAGGGGTTGTTGACCCCTAGTCTTGTGGTTTACCTTAGTATTATGTGGAAAAACTATTTTGGAAACTTTTTTGTATAAATGAGAGATCAGATCTAGGTTAGAACTTATAACTCTCCATTGTGATAGGCTCTTGGACTGAAATTTTCTCTCTCTTTGGCTGGTTCTCTCTCTTGTTTATGGCTTTAATGTGGTTATGGTTGATGGAGATGGTTCGCTAGCCTTGGAGAGAGCTTTTCTTCATTTCTTTTTGGTGGTTAGTCTAGCTTTTGTTGCCTTTTAATGCTTGAAGGTGCCATTTATTTCATTGTATTATCATTTGTACAGGTTAAAGGTTCTATTTGCTTGAGCCAAGTGGGGAGTACAAGGGCATAAATCCCTACTTTTGTTTCCACCATTCTATTGCTAAGGGAATATTGCTTGATAAGGGTTTACTAAGAGGAGTTTAATTGCATACACCCTCCTAGTAAAAACCCTAGCTAAGAAACTTGCCTTGGGGAGTAGGAGGATTTACACTTTGGTAAGAGTGGCTATCTGGCTTCTTCTTATTCTCGACTCCATTAACCCTTTCTGAAATTAAAGAGAATTTTTAAATATTATCTTTGTAAAGGGGCAAGATTAGGGTTGTTGACCCCTAGTCTTGTGGTTTACCCTAGTATTATGTGGAAAAACTATTTTGGAAACTTTTTGTATAAATAGAGATCATAAGATCTCATTTTAGAGACATAACTCTCCATTGTGAGAGGCTCTTGGACTGAAATTTTCTCTCTCTTTGGCTAGTTCTCTCTCTTGTGCCTTTGTTTATGGCTATGTCTTGGTTATGGTTGATGGAGATGGTGCGCTAGCCTTGGAAGGCTTTCTTCATTTCTTTTTTGGTGGTTAGTCTAGCTTTTATTGCCTTTTAATGCTTGAAGGTGCCATTTATTTCATTGTATTATCATTTGTACAAGTTAAAGGTTCTATTTGCTTGAGCCAAGTAGGGAGTATAAGGGCATACACCCCTATTTGTGTTTCCACCATTTTATTGCTAAGGGAATATTGCTTCATAAGGGTTTACTAAGAGGAGTATAATTGCATACACCCTCCTAGTAAAAACCCTAGCTAAGAGAAGTTTGCCTTGGGGAGTAAAAGGGTTTACACCCCCAATGAAGTGGCCTATCTAGCTTCTTCACATTCTCTCGACTCCATTAACCCTTTCTTAAAGGCACTAGTCATTTACTTATTGCATGGGAGAAATAAATTGCTGCCTTGATAAACGTACAAATTTCAAGTTTTGAAGTTGTCACTTTTGGATAATGATCTTGATGCCTTGGGGATTCGTCCTCCCTTAGGGCGTCCTCTTTCTCCCGCAAATTCTTATTGCTGTAGTAAAACTAACCTACATCCATTAGGGCTTCTTTAAACTCTAACCATAACCACTAATATATCAAAAACTAACCCTAGACTAACCCTCTAACTTTGCTAGTTTAACCTACTAACCTAGGTGCATCTATTGGTCTAGCTTTTGGCACTTTTTGATGGTCAGATTTGTTGTTGTACTTCATTGAATTCTACATCCATAAGGCTGATATACTGCTGCAGAAATTTACTTTTATGACAGCCATCTTTATTCAGTCTTGAAGTGCTATTTTCGATCCACATTGGTTACTAGTTTTATTGCAAACACTACTAACTAATATAGACCTTTTACTTGCTGATTTGGATGTAATATATTGCTAATTTACTAACTTGTGTGTTGCTGTATTTCAGAGACAGCAAGCTTAACTTGCTGATCCATTACTATACTTGGTTGGAAAAGTGTATTTTCTTGTGTCTCGAGAAGGTACAGGTGCACCGAAAACTATGTTTTTACTCGGTATCCATTTACCTCTTTTTACTTACCATTTTCAACCAATATATTCTTCCATCACTTGACCTTCCGGGGGACTCCTCCTTACACCTCCCTTCATCCTTCTCATTCCCCCTAGGGTCTCTGGGATCACCTCCTAGGAGTGATCTTAGTCACCCCCCAAGTGCAGGACCTACATCGAGGTGACATTGAGTGTAGGATCCCCAAGTTGTAGCACATGCTTTTGTGGTTGGATCGGGCTTTGCCCAACCTACAACTTGCACTATAACATAGTGCATGCAAATAAATTTGGGACTAAAACCAGCTCAACAATTTTATTCAGCAATATAATGGACAATACAAGACAATATGCAGAAACTCAAATAAATCTCTTCAGATAGATCTATATAGATAAGGATCTTAACTGGAATATACACAAATACTGATAAATACCGAAAAGTAGATGTATCTGATATCTACAATGAAGATATGTTGCATGCATGAAATGAACATTGCATGCAACCAAAAATACGTTGACAAATTGCTGCAAAAGACTGGATAACTCGCCCTGGTGGCTATACTCGTCGAAGTTGGCTGAGATCTATCTCAGATGGGTCGCCCTGCTCCCTAGCACACTCTCTCAGCCTCTGTGATGAAACATTGGCTCATTGTTGCTCAATCGAAACCCTGGATGGATGCCCAGACCTCCATGCACTGCAAACTGACAAACCGGCACGATCTGGGAGATTTACCCATCGGAAAAGTGTGAGATTTGTCTCACTGGAAGCGCACTGGTCTCCTCTCAAATGGGTCGAAAGGAATTTCGATCTTTCGGTCTGGTTAGGCCTAGCAACCCAGAAAACTAATAAATCCTCCCCAAAACCCCACGTTGCAACTGCTGCAACTGGAAAATCTGCGCCCTAGCTGATACTGGACTTCCCTGTTGATATAATATGATCTTGTAGCTCGATGAAGAACCTGTGTGGTCCTCCCTATGAACTAGGGTGTGTCTTTCAACACCGAATTCTGTCAATGGTTGTGGTTTCATCCAGAACTCCACAAAACAGAAGAAGGAAATCACCCTGACTCCTCTCTGGTTCTAATTTTCCATTCACAATATGCATAATGAACCAACAAGTCGACTTTTCTCCTTTTATATCCCACCTCTTCTAATTCTTCGTTGACTTTATTCATTAAGTAACTTTCCCCTAATTTCTAATTTAATATTCACTTAAGTCACTTAAACACTCTTTTTACCCCTTTTTAATTACTTAATGTCATTTTCAACTTAGGCTTTTCCTGTAATTGACATTAAATAATTCTTTTGTCCCCTTTTTCTCCAACTATATACGAGAACCAATATAGGATACTTAGTCGCTCCTCCCGGAATCATCACTAGGAACGGGACATTACATCCAATCCCTTCTGAAGCTGTGAATACTAAAAACCACTCGGATTGTATGTCAAACCAACCTAATCAAGACTAGGTTCAAGTCAAAATTCGAAAGAATAAAAATGATAAAAGTTAAGGTCTATGAATCTCCAACTAAGAAAAAGGAAATATCGATGACAGACTTGTATAAGGTCTAGACTGACACCAACCTATTTATTTGAGTCATTATAATAGGTTGGTCATTTAACCTCAAGCCTTAGCTCAATTAGTTGAACCTTCCACCCAAGGCATGTTGCTAACGAGGAGGCCATAGGTCACATGTTGTTGACAAGGAGGCCATAGTCACAAGTTCAAATCCCGTCAAGTCCCTCGAGATTAGCAGCTGCCTTGGAGAAAAAAATAGTCATTTAGGATTGACTTCTGAGGATTATAGGATATGTTGGGGGCCAAGACATCGTAACCATGCTGAAATGTAATAATTACACCAGCTTTGGTGTCTTTATGGAAGTATACAAATTCTTCTTTTGCAATATGTATATGATGATGATGACGACGGTGATGGTTACCATCCACTAAGACCAACTTTGATCTATTGGACCTTGAGGTCAAGGCCTAGCCAAGCACCAAATAGACATATGAATCTTATTTACATTCTTGATATTTGGGGTTCCATATCAAGGACTTTAAGTGCATACCCAGCTTGACCCCATACCTGCATAACCATGTTACCATAGAGATGTTAAAATTCTTCTTCTAGTAATAGTCTTGACCGAGCATTAATAATGAGGCAAAGTTGCACTTAACTGGTAAAGAAGATAATTGGGGTTGACGTAGTTGAAACATAAACAAAAATATCCAATTCTTGATCCACAAAACAATTCAAGAAGTCTTGGACAAGCCAATATAGTAATCCATGGTTAACTTTGTTGGCCAGAGGCAACATTTGTTGTTTATGATTTTGTTTTAGTCACCATTACTTTATAATGTGCATAGTAGACAAATGTTTGTGTTGGACAAGTTAACAAGAGTATTGATCTACTATTGAGAGGCATTATGGCCTTGCTAGTCTTAAGATTGTCCACAAGTGTTCTCTCTTTTCTTCTAAAATCTTGGCACCAAGTGTCCTTGACATTTAGTGTCCAACAAGTCAAGCAAGCTTATGCATGAACCTTTGTATCCCTCCTTTGACCCTTCCCTTGGTTCCTTGTCCTCAACCCTAGGTGTGGATTAGATTTCCCAACCTACAATTTTGAGGTCCTAAATGCATGGACACCATCTAAAATTCTCTACAAAATAACCATTTCTATTGCTCTTAATATGATAAGAAACACACCACGATTCTACAAGGAAGTGTGTGCAAATGGCTCTCAAAAATGGCCTACAAGAAGAAATTTGGCTAAAATTAGGTGTTTCCATATGGAAGTGAAAGTTGGGCTATGAGCAAGTGGCATTCAAATTAAAACCTTACATTGCTTATAGGCACTTGGTGTCATCATGAGCAACAAAAAAAATCCCTAAAAACCCATGTGGTGGCAAGGGGTGGAGGAACGTAACCATTTGATTGAACCTCCCAAGAAAGTGTATTCTAAAGCAAGAAATGAGGCTCAAAGCATCAATAACTTGGACAAAGATGAGCCATTAGAGAACTCCCCAACTCAAGAGTCAAGGCGATCAATGTCCCATGAAGAAGGATATACATGTCAATTTGTTGGATCAGAGAGATGGCAGAAGGGGGGTCCAACCCCTTCTGAAGCTGTGAATACTAAAAACCACTCGAATTGTATGTCAAACCAACCTTAATCAAGACTAGATTCAAGTCAAAATTCAAAAAGATAAAAGTGATAAAAGTTAAGGTCTATGAATCTCCAACTAAGAAAAAGGAAATGTCGACGGCAGACTTGTATAAGGTCTAGATTGAAACCAACCTATTTATTTGAGTCATTATAATAGGTTGGTCATTTAACCTCAAGGGTTAGCTCAATCAGTTGAACTTTCCACCCAAGGCTTGTTGCTAACGAGGAGGCCATAGGTCACATGTTGCTGACAAGGAGGCCATAGTCACAAGTTCAAATCCCGTCAAGTCCCTCGAGGTTAGCAGCTGCCTTGGAGAAAAGAAATGGTCATTTAGGATTGACTTTTGAGGATTAGAGGGTATGTTGAGGGCCAAGACATCGTTGCCATGCTGAAATGTAATAATTACACCAACTTTGGTGTCTTTATGGAAGTATACAAATTATTCTTTAGCAATATGTATATGATGATGATGGTGATGGTTACCATCCACCGAGACCAACTTTGATCTATTGGACCTTGAGGTCAAGGCCTAGCCAAGCACCAAATAGACATGTGAATCTTATCTAAATTCCTAATATTTGGGGTTCCATATCAAGGACTCTAAGTGCATACCCAGTTTGACCCCATACCTGCATAACCATGTTACCATAGAGATGTTAAAATTCTTCTTCCAGTAATAGTCTTGACAGGACATTAATAATGAGGCAAAGTTGCACTTAACTGGTAAAGAAGATAATTGGGGTTGAAGTAGTTGAAACATAAACAAAAATATCCAATTCTTTATCCACAAAACAATTCAAGAAGTCTTGGACAAGCCAATATAGTAATCCATGGTTAACTTTGCTGGCCAGGAGTACATGGCCAATCTTATACATTCCCATTGCCAATCAACAATGCCCATGATATTACAACCTAGCTTTCTAAGCATCACATGAACTGTTCCAAAGTCTGTCTTTATCCTTCTTATCTACCAGATCCTCGGTAGTTTCAATTTCACCACATAGCTTAAGTACTCAACCTTCAGTTTGACAACTGAAGGAAAAATATCAATTGCCTTCACTGGAACGAAATGCTATGTATTTTCTTTACGGCTGTTTGTCATTGGCGGATATTTATAGTACGCTCAAAAAAGTTCTAACTGATTTATTTCCAATACCGACTGCATTCTATCAAAAAAATATCTTAGTTTTAATTCAAACCCGTTCTAGCAAAATTCTATAGTTCTTTTGCCTATGTAAGGTACCGGCAAAGAGATTCTCTGAAGAATTGAGCAGCCTCTGCTTGCAAATTGAGTAAAATATTCTTCACTATGTTTATTCAAACCTTCTTCTACAGTAGCACAGATTTTAAGTACAGTGTAGGTTAAACAACACCCTATGGGAAGTGGCAAGCAATTTCTAATAGACTAGACGTTTATAAGGGCCACTTCAAATTAGCCAACCAACAAGTTGCAGTGACGGTCATTTCCCATGTCAAAGAAATTACAACATTTCCAATCAACTAGTATGTGATTTATTTGCAGCTTCACATTGCATCATAGTAAGTGATTCCTTGGAAGTTAAAACAAACTATCTTCGAGCAAAGATTCTGAACCGGGAAGGGGACAACACTAAATGGAAGTGCCGAAGAATTTTACCTCAAGGAGACGAGAAAAAATCTGCGGCAGCGAACTCCATTGGGACCTCCGAGGTTGTAAATTAGCAGACAAAATAAATGTTTCTTAAGGCTTTTATCCTGGAAAAGGCATACAGCTGTTCCTGGTACTTAAAACTCATGAATTTATTCAAAGAAAAGGTGTAAAGGAGAAGGCAACAGTCAGCGACGATGAAAAGGCGAAACCACAGTTGATTTTCAGAAGAGGGTAAAGCTCCAAACCTTCGGAAAAAGAGAAACCACAGTAGATGTTCAGAAAAGGGTATAATTCCAAAACTTCGTACACCACGGTTCAGGCAGACGTATCTGCAACGACCTTTTGTTACAAGTTGCACAGGGTATAACTCCACAACTTCGTCTACCACGGTTCACACAGACGTATCTGCAACGACCTTTTGTTACACGCTGCACTCTACAGAGAATCGGAGTTGAGTCTGGAATGCTGTGCGCCTTTGAAAAAAATATAATCGATCCAAGCCTTGGTCAGCAATTGAAAGCTAACTTACTCGTCACGGGTTTCGTAAGCATTTAGCTCCTCACATAGCACCTAAAATTCTTGCCCAGATAAGAATGATTTGTATAATTTTGTAATGCAATAATCAATATCCGTGCGATTGGGTGCTTTACTATCATTTTCAACCTCTTCACGTCAATGCTCAATGTCTAACTACGGCCCATTGGAATCGATTCGATTGCCTACTATGGAGATTAATTTCCCCACATCCATTCTTCCAAATTGACAGCTTTGTTTGTATTTGCCTATCGGGTCGATTCATCCAATCTGACTTCCAGGTGCATCGGGGGGCATGTGTTGCATGGTTATGCGTGTCTTAAAAATGGAAAATGTATATAAACAATTAGTAATGCACGACTATTAAGACTAGAGGAACTAATGCACGACTGTTAAGATAAGGAAGCATGAGTTATGTAGTATTTAAATGATGGATTTAGACTTCCAAGATCTTTAGAAATAGTGATTTTAAAAATGAATTTTAAGTTGTTTGATTGTGATGTATTAGTAGAGGTTTGCTTTATTATGATAATTAACTCATACCTGAGTTTGATTCTATAATGTAAATCATTTTTTATCAAAGAGTTTAAAAGTGGTTTTTAATGATTTAAAAAAAAACCTTAAAATTTATATTACAGATGAACATCAATACATTTATTAGAGGATTTATTAGAGATGTTTGGGTATTTTCAAGTGATTCTATGTTGTAACTTATAAATCATTTTTATTAAAGACTTCAACAATGTTTTTTTGTATTTTTAAATTTAATGACTATTTTTAAGATCGATATGGTTCTTTATTTTTTTGATTTACTAACTCTATTTTTTGGATCGATTAAAAAAAAAATAGAATGTTTTATTTTGTGCTTGATCTTCCATTAGATTTATAATATCCGTAAAATAGTATGGAAATAACGCATTTTCGAAAGGTAAAAGAAAAAACATTAATAATAATTATTAATAACAATGGAATGTATTCTACATCTGTACGTGGATATCCGTGGATATTCTTTAATTGACGTTAAACTGTTCGGCCATAAATAGGAAAGAGTATTTAACCTTTATGGGTGTTCGCCATTCATGTAGGTGCTCACATGCCTATGTGCAGACACGGCATAGATTCCTGAGAGTATGAGTGCGGAACAAGTAATGACATGTCAGCCGTCTTACTGCATAATAGACCGATTGAAATGCTTTGCCCCGTTCCGCTGTGTTGCGTCCATGCTTTTCTAAGTTCTAGCAACCAAAGTCCCGTCACTTCAGGTTGAAGAGTTATTTTTTACACATTAAACTTTGATGCTAAAGTCAATCACTTCACTCTAAAAGTAGTTTCAACTTTTAATAATTATAAATGGAAGATAGAGACTTCACACTTTGATACCAAAGTCCCGTCACTTCACTTTAAATGCTATTTTTAATTAGGAAAAGAAATAACCCCTAAGAAACTCCAATTCATAACTTTGATAACAACGTTCCATCTAATGAAGAGGAATAAGTTATATCATTTATTCATAGTTAAACCTGGTAAAGAAATACTTGTAACTTTGTTGTTGTACTTAAAGTATAAGCAAATTTTATACTAACATTTCTTTATATTTTTTTCAAAAACAAATAGGATGTCCAAAACCGTGAAATTTTATAAGTGATTTGGTCAAGATTTTTTAAATTTTTTGTTTGGCTGAAAGAGGAATGCACCATGCTGATTTATGTAGTTTTAAGGTTTTTAATAATTTAATGTAGTTTTAATGTTTTTAATAATTTTAATTTTTAATGATTTATTTGGAATTTCATTAATGTTAGATTAATTTAATTTTTAAAAAATAATTTTATTGATTTTAATTATGTGGTTAGATTAATTTATTAATTATAATTTATATAGTTAAATATTTAGTTAATTTTGTGTTTAAAAATAATTAATTTAAATCTCTTCAATAAAATATACATATATATACATAGATAAACATCTCCAAAATTTCTCACAATAAAACTTATCAAAATAAATGTCCTATATCAATCATATAACTATATAGCATGTGCAGATAAATATTGTTCAACAAAATTGTCACATTTAGTTGTCATGTTTCATTACACCTAGCAAACATGTGTTAGAAGATATGTATCCTCTTCATGAAAGTTACTCACTATGCCATTCAATTGTTCAACACAATTGTCACTTTATAGTACATACTTAACTGTCATGTTTCATTACACCTAGCAAATATGTGTTATAAGATATTTATCCTCTTCATGAAAGTTACTCACTATACCATTACTTTATAGTACATACTTAGCTGTCATGTTTCATTACACCTAGCAAATATGTGTTATAAGATATTTATCCTCTTCATGAAAGGTACTCTATACCATTCAATTTATAGTGTAAATATTGCATTAAGAAAATGAAAAAATAAAATACATTTAAATTTAAGTTGAAATAAAAAAATTATTCACTATCAGAATATATAGTAAAAAGGGAGTGAGCAATTAACCTATAATCAAATGCAGTTTAAAATTATAAAATTAAATTAAAATATAAAATAAAATAATACTGTAAATGAAAATGAGATAATTATATTTAAAAAACACTAATAATAAAGAGAAAAGTCTTAATGTAAAAATATAAAAACGTATATATATGTAATGGAAAAGTTAAAATAAAATATAAATAATTTTTTTTAAGCATATTTATAAATAATTTTTTAAGCCCGTATGGGGTGACACGTAGCTCCATTGACACAGGTGGACTCGCACTTAGCCTAGGCATAAATGCCGATGGCCGCCACCCACAAGTTTGTATTAACGATGGGGGACGGCCATAGCTGCAGTCGCAGGACGGAGGGACCTTTCCCTCGCGCGATCATTTACGACCTCAGTGTACCCGGGATGGCAAGGGTTAAGAGCGGGTGGGTGACCTCGGCTCCGGATTATTTGGTTTTCTATTTGCCCGGACAGAGCGGGACTGCACCTGCCTCGGCTTTGCTTCTAACTTGGACACTCTGGAGCAGTCCAGCCTTCAACGTGCCCCGGCATTCTGCATTTTCGTTGTATTTCTTTCTCAGTGTAACGAGACAGAGCTGGCTTGCTCGTGCTTCGCACCTGCAACCGCTCTTGTCCTGGCTCATCTGCCTTCACCTGCAATTGTTATGTTCCTCCACCATGGCTCGAAAGAGAGGCAGACCTCGTCGTGGTGCGGCCTGGGAGGCACATAAGGCGCAGCGGCGTCGAAAGGAGCAATTGGAACGCGCCTTGGCTCTGGCGACTTCCATTCTGCGAAAGAAAGCCAGGGCAGAGAAATTGGCGCAGCTTGCCACCATTGCTGAACCAGGAGCTGGATGTAGCCGTGACGTCAAGGCTAATACTTCGGGAGCCCAGCAGGAAGTTGGTATTGAGGAGGAGTTTCCCCCCTGCATAGTGGTGGAAGACCCGTTCATGGAGGACCTGTCGATTATAGAGAACACCAGCGCCACTGCGGCGACCCATCGGGAGAAATGCAGACCCACTCCGACACAGGTAGACGATACCCCCCACTGCATTGTGGAAGAAATCCCCTGGCATGGTGACGATAATTGCAGCTGCCATGACATTCAGGTGAATGAAGCAGGCACGAAGAGTGCAGAGGCTGATGCAGAGCAGAGGGTGTTCGACGCGGGTATTGGAATGGCGGTGGACATGGGTGGAAGCATGCATGGCTCACTCATCCAGGAAGAGCACCTGGCTCTAATGTTCGACCTTCGTGGCCACTTGTCTGACCTGGAGCATCGGGCCCTCCTCATGGGCCAGCGCATGGACATGCTTCTCGATGTATTTTCCAATGCTCCAGCTAAGCGGAAATGCCCCCTCTGCGCGCAAGCATTCGCCATCCTGGCGGGGTCCACGCGGTAGACTGGAGAGGATGACAGGTCACCAGGCACCTAGGTTTTTATGCTCTCTTGGTTCCTAGTTTCATTATGTTACTGTTTTATGTGTATTTAGACCATAGACATCTGTCCTGGTTTCCCCTAGGCAGGACAGATGCTACTCTGTTTTTATGTTTTATCATGCTACTTCTACTCGCCCTCCTCCTATGCTGGTTTTCGATAATCGACAACATTTTGGGTGATATCAGACCTACTCTTTTGTATACTCTGTAAAAGTTTTTTGTCTGTTCCACTTTTTTATTTAAAAATAAATAAATAAATAATTTTTTAAATTTAAGTTGAGTTAATTTTTTTTAGTTTACTTTGAAAATTTGTAATAAAAAGGAATGAACATTTCAACTATAATCAAATTAAAGTAAAATAAAAAAAATTATATTTAAAAATCATTAATAATAAAATCAAAAATCATAATGTGACAAGTATAAAAACATATAAATATATAAAAGGAAAGTCAAAACAAAAAAGTGACTAGAACTGTTTAATCACATTTATATATAATTATTTAATTAAATATTAAGCAAATATAATGAAACAAAATAAATTTATGTAAGATAATAAGGAAAAATAAAGGAAATAAAAAAAATATAAAAGGAAAGTCAAAACAAAAAAGTGACTAGAACTGTTTAATCACATTTATATATAATTATTTAATTAAATATTAAGCAAATATAATGAAACAAAATAAATTTATGTAAGATAATAAGGAAAAATAAAGGAAATAAAAAAAAAAATAAAGTAAATAAATAAATAATTATTTAATTAAATATTAAATAAAGATAATAAAACTATGTAAGACAATAAGGAAAAATAAAGAAAATAAAATAAATAAAGGAAATAATGAAATAATGAAAAGATTGGTAAGTAAAAGGCAAAGAAAAAATAGAGAAAAAAAAATCAAAAAATATTTAAAAATTAATAAATAAAAATCTTTTAATCAAATATTATTTAATCCAATACAATAAACCATAAAGGGATTAAACATGTAAAGAAAAAAGAAAAAAGCACGATGATACTATAAATATAAGATTAGTATCCAATGTGTAAATACAAAATACAAAAGGTGAATTTGCAAACTATTTAATGTAATTGGATAAATTATATAAAAGAGATAATGGATAAATTATATAAAGGAGACAATTGAATTATTAATATTATGAATTTATTTTAATTCTAAATTATTAAATATTTAAATAATTAAATTCTTATTTATAGAATTTTAAAGTTGATATAAAATTTATTTATTAAATTTATCATTATATTTTTTATTATTATAATTTATTTGTAGATTTTTTTTATTTTAATTTATTAATAATATATATTACACTTTTCATTAATTTATTAATATTAAAACACTAATTTATTAATATTAATTTATTTTTTATATAATTTTTTTTATTTTAATTTATTAATAATATATATTACACTTGTTATTAATTTATTAATATTAAACTTGAAAACACAAATTTATTAATATTAAACTGGAAAACACAAATCATTTTTTCTAATATACTAATTAGATTGATTTCTTTAACTACAAATAGGACTAAAAAGTAAAGTCTCCCATAACCTCCATGGTAAAAAGATGTTAACTTTATTTGCCTTGGTATAAATTGCCATGATACTAGGACCAAGCTTTATGCATGGTAAATAGTTCAACTTTACCCCACAACAAAAGTACTCAACCTTTAGTTTGAAAATTAAAGGTAATAGATCAATTGCCTTTAGTGCATCAAAAGGTTGTCTTTTCACTAAAATATTTTAATAAATATGATAAATTATCACGCAATGTGGATCTTTCCGCCAT
>SNQJ01S0018141.1:38748-69410 GCA_010110895.2 Picea sitchensis | reverse complement strand
TGGCATGGGCCACATCCAATATTCGTGATTGACCGCCAAGTTTTAATTGAATATTCGGTGGGTACATTCTTCTTGATTACACATGCCTGACATGGAAGTGCGTGTGTAATTGCTCATTGTTTTAGATATGGTGGGAGGCATGACTAGGCTCCTTGCACGGTCCAACCTAAGGATTAAGCAAGATAAATTAAATACCGTAGCTTAGTGAGTATTTTTCTATATGGTCTTTTATGTATTTTCTCGTCTTTAATCTTTGGTCTTTAATGCATTTTTCTCTATGGTCTTAAGTATGTATCTATAGCTTATATAGCTTATAGTTTATAAATTGTACAAATTAAGTGTTTTAATAAAATTTAATATGGAATAAAATCACCTACAATTTAACACAAATTAGAATTACTTAATGTTTATTGTATGAAGGATTGTGGAACATGGTGATATTAGTATTGATAGTTATAAATTCTTAATTTTTTCACCACTACTATCTTGAATTTCTGACAAAAAATTTCTATCATCTTCGTTGTTTGGTACTCTGCACATATTCATCATCACCACTCTGCACATATTCATCATCACCGAATTCTGGTTTTGTTTTTAAGGAAACCTCTCAAACTTGTTTTGAATATAGGATGGCAATTGAAGCCTAGGGAACACACACTATAGACCAATTAGAAAAAATCTCAAAGCAAAGGAAAAGAGTTGAATTATAGATTAAAAAACATTGAAAACTTAATGTTTATTGTATGAAGGATTGTGGAACATGGTGATATTAGTATTGATAGTTATAAATTCTTAATTTTTTCACCACTACTATCTTGAATTCTCACAAAAAAATTTCTATCACTTTTCTTGTTGTATGCAGCAAATTGGTTCATCATCACCACTCTGCACATATTCATCATCACCGAATTCTGGTTTTGTTTTTAAGGAAACCTCTCAAACTTGTTTTGAATATAGGATGGCAATTGAAGCCTAGGGAACACACACTATAGACCAATTAGAAAAAATCTCAAAGCAAAGGAAAAGAGTTGAATTATAGATTAAAAAAACATTGGAAATAAAGATATTTATTATTGATCTTCGATCCACACAAGTAAGTTGTTAGGCTATTGAAACTCTTAACACAAACATTTTGGCTAATGTAGAGAACTAGAAAGAGCTTGCATCCTAGATTGATTCAATAGATACAACATGGTCTCAAATTGTTAAAGGCAAACATAACTTAAAACAACCACCTATTGTAGACACGATGATCCAAGCCAAATTTGAGGAATAGACAAAGGCCAAGGGCCACTAGAGGCCTTTAATTTGAGGATCAAAGGACTAAAGAAACAAGACAACCCACTTGAACCTATGAAGATATTTCTACACAACATCCTAAAACAAAACAAAATCTAGCAAGAGAGAGTGTGGGTTACCCACAACAACTCCCTCGTTATCAAGGTTAAGAACCCTCAAGATATGCTCCAGATCTTATGGTCTAAGAAAACTCTACTCACTCTCTCTAAAAAGATTTGCATGGATGAAAACCTAACTATAATCCAATACAAGCACCTAAAATAGAACATGGCCAAAATGGTTGAAGCAAGGAAAATGGGTTGTCATGTGGAGTGGAAAAGTTTGGATTCGTGATGCCCCCTCCACCAACTGGGCACCTGTTGGTCCGTGAGGATGGCCCTCTCCACCAACCAACACCCAAGCTGTCCGCACCATGGCTCCTCCCCCATCCCTTGCCCACGACGCTAGCCTTGAGTTTTAGGGTTGCACTTTAAGTTAGTCTACAATTATGGTCTCACTTTATTTCTCATTGGGCTCTTCAAACAACTTGAGGAGCACCTCTAACTTGGTTTTCTTTGCCAAAACATATCAGACCGACATGAAGCCACTCCTTGTGTTTCTAGGATACTCTTAGCTATCAATGCATGGTCTAGAACTTTTCCTTGGCTCGAAAGGTTCTCATGGAATTGTATGTCTCACAAAGATTACCTAGCTCCTTAGCATGGAAACCCCCTTTTAGGAATTTTTTCTTCAATGCATGCTACTTTCCTTCAATCTCATGACCTTATGCCATTTGCAAACATTGGTGTCTCTCCTTTCACATATTTACAACCTAAAATATCAAAATTATTGGCCAGTATTAGAGACATTATTCTTGTAGAAGAATTCAATGCAAGAATTGGTTGTATAGAGTGCATAGGGCATGACCTCTACTCAAACCCATTGATCACTTGAGCAATAGACTTTCAAGAGGATGCTTTACACCGGACTTACACTAATAGAGTAATGGCACCTGGTAAACCCCTAGTTAGCTTGGGAGACTCTCATGATTTGGCCATACACAACAACTCTAGATCCTTTCCACATTCTAGGGGCCCCACATGCTTTTCTTTTGTTGGTGGTCTTACGTTGTTGAGTATGTTCTTGTCAACAAGGTCATACTATCACAGATACAAGATCTTCATGTGTCTTCCACATCACCCCCCCACTAACCATGGTATCTTATCTTTTCAGGTTCCAGTTAGTTGCACCTCTTCCAATTCTAGACTCAATCGACCCTACCAATCTATCATTGTACATTTCAACCACTAGCTCAATGAACAACACACGAACTTCCTCAAAACAAGGTTCCTCTAATTTACAATACTTTATACAATCAAGTGTTCCTTCCACTTCACCCATAGCATTTGGCTTTTCGCACTTAGCAAGAGATGGTGACAATGATACACAAGGCTAGAGGGATGAGAATTCACAGAGCGATCTTCTTAGATTTCCATCTCTTGCTCTCAAGTGCTCTATGAAGAATACAAAATGTGGCATCAATCCATGTTGATATGTGAAAGCCTCTTCATTGCAGCCTTCGCCTCTTCGAAAGCCTCTTCATTATTTCACCTCATTGACCTTGATATTGGCAAACCACCCCCATATAGATTTTCATTGGTGCTCCTAATAGATTTACAAAGCCTGCCTCCAATCCACATGGTCTAAGCCTAGAGAGTTACTTGCTTCCAAACTTCAATGCTACTTAGAATTATATCTCTAGTGTATTGATGGCCTCATCCAACCCCTAAGGTACATTAGATTCTAATTACCTTGCAGCATGAAGGTCCCTCTCCCCTAGCTTAGAGTTTACTCCCACAAGCATCACATTAAGACAAATCACCATATTCCTCGAGATCACAACATTTGCAACATATACCGCCCTTAGAGTCTTCTAATGGACCATTTTGTATACAAATGCTCTCCCTGCTACAAGATCAAGGACGGTGCTTTTGTCTCTTCATAGATTCACTTGGTTCTCCCTGGACCGTCATGGCTTATGAGGACCATCGATGCTTAGCCCTCTTCCCCCAAGAGATGTTCAACCTTCACTATGGCTTACCAAAGACTAGCAGCCTAGACCAACATGCGCCAAGTTGATTACCTCTTACTTCCAACACTTTGACAATAGTAGGAAGAGGCCCCATGATCAACTTCCAAGCTCACATGATAGACCCACAAGGCATCATAAACCCAATTACTCCCATGGCCTTGTGCCCATCCCATATTTCTTTGTGGCCGAATGTTAAAAAAGTTTTTCTAAAGTAACTAATCCAAGCCAAGAGATCTTATTTTAAAGCTTCTCCATTGTTCCCTATTAATTACACTAGTGCTTTCCAATTATTTATTTAATTTTACTTTTTTTAATTATTTTATTAATATGATTTTTCAATCACATACCAAATTTAAACGAGGATGATTAATGCCCAATTAAAATTAATTATCCACCTTGGAAATCAATATTATTTACATCCAAGCTAGGTTCATTTGGAGCGATTCTTTTTTGAAAATCATTGACTAACCCCTACATATTTAATCAAATACCGTGGATTTAAAAAAAAAAGGATTGAATTTGACTGGGAGGTTGCCACAAAAATTACAACAATGTTTCCTCCAGCGCTCACAAGAAGTGATAATAAAAGACATATCAAGCGTAAAAGAATGAATATATAGTAAAGAGGCATCAACCAACAAAAATAGAAAAAGTTGTTTTACACGGGAGAATGATAAAGTTGAGGTGAACTCAAATTAACTCGAAGACTTCGCAGAAAATAAAAGGGCATCATATTTCTAAGGAGAATCAACGGGAGAATGAACAAACCGCTAATGCCATCAGAGCTGTTTCTCCGATTTCTTCAGTGAAGAAAATGGGAAAAGAAACCAATATTTAACCTATGTAGAAAACAAAATCAGAAGGATTGAAAGTTATGGGGAAACCCCAGTCTGCCTCCCAGACTTGTAATTGATTTCGGAGTATTCACCCTAATTTCTAGAACATGATTTACCCTGCTTTAATAGTACCTGTCATATCTTTAGTACTCTGGCAACTTGCAACGAATAGAAAGATATAATTGTTGCTTTATTCTGCTTAATAATACCTGTCATATCTTCATTACTCTGGCAAGTAATGGAGGGATATAATTAGTAGGCATAGTATATAGTACTTTGTTCAATGTCAGATATATAAAGTTCCTTCAAACTCTGTAATGTGCTCAGGAATTCGTTAGGTTTGAAAGAGCATAACTCAAAATATTATCCCAGTCAAAGCCACTCTTAGTGACCTACATTGTCTTTTGTAAACACAACTTCGATCCATTTCAGTCTCTCTGACCGAGCGCATTGCATGCAAAGAGACTGAAATGGATCGAAGTTGCGTTTACAAAAAGGAAATGTCGGTCACTAAGAGTGGCTTTGACCGGGATAATATTTTAAAGCAATTATATAAATTAATTGCAGACAAATTGAAGAAAGCCAGGTAGACAAAAATTCTCTGCTAGAAGTTCTCATGTATTTAGTTCTGATAAAATAAAACGGTTTCAACAGTATTTAAAATGTAATAACTGCAAATAAACTGGTAAGATTCAGTACACAGTTTCAATTTACTGATAAAGTTCTCCGCCATTTTGCAGTGGCCCTAAAATATGCTCTTTATTCGATTATTCCTTCTAAAAATGCAATGCTTCCCGTTCTGGTAAACTGGAAAAATCAATTCATGAAAATGTACTCGCCTAATTTCAATATTTTGCGTTTCCGGCACAATAGCTTCAGTCTGATTGACATCGACAGAAAACAGTCTCGACAAAATTAATTTGAATAGGCGATGAAATTTACCTCAAAGAGTCCAAGGAAAAATCCGGGGCGGTAGCGAACTCCATCGAGACCTTCGAGCAGGTAAATTTAGCAAAAAGGACCGTGTATATTTTGCAGTACAGATATTTCTTCAGACATTTATTCTGGAAAGAGCATATATGCTCCCTTACTCCTCAAACTCTGTAACGATGGATTTGTTCAGAAAAAAAAGGTGAAAGGCAGGAGGCAATGGCCAGCGAAACCTACAACAATTCGTCTGGCGCCATGATAAGAAGCTCAGGCAGACGGATCTGCGACTAACTTTTCATTCTCTGAGAAATGGGATTCTTATTTGGACACGTTCGCGGATGCTGTGTACCTTTACCAGAATCGTCGAGCCAGGGAAAGCACTGATAAAAAGCCACTTTAGTCGTCCAACACTGGTCCAAATAATTGCAATGGGTTTGGTTGGTAGGGACAGCAGAGATGGGTGATTCTCCACTCAGTTTCAATTCTCTTGGTCTCCTAGAGGTGTATTCGTGGTTTTGTAATCGCTTGGTAAGGTTAAAAATACTTAGTGGTATGGTTGTGACTATGTTCTACTCGCAACATTATATTGGGGTTGTACTTGTAAATCAATTAATAAATCTTTTAATATAATTAATCAACATATTTCAAACATTAGTGTGAGGTTGTAATTGCAAATTAATAAACCTTTTAATATAATTATTTTGTATATAAATATGTGATGATTTAGGAGAGATTAGTGTTGGATTTGTAAATCAATTTATAAGCTTTTTAATATGATTAATCGGTATATGTAAATATATGATAATTTTGGAGGAAGGGCATGCATATTCTTTGATAGAGTAAGAGAACTTCATGGTGTCTTTTTTGGTCAATATGCAAAATTTAAGGAAAGAGGGATTCAATCAACATATAGATGTTCAAAATCACCTTTTGTGATCTAGTTTGGTGTTATGTTATATCCCTAACATACGTGATTTACTTATTTGGGATAGTTTTGGTGGCAACCTCAATGGTGACATGTTTCTTTTCACTCCATTGGGTAGAGTAAAATCATAGGCAAAATTCATTATTTTTTAGCTTTCACTTTCTCCACCTAATTCTAGAACACAAAGTTGTTCTAGTTAGAATTTGAAAATTTCATGGTGGTATCCTAGAGTTTGGGATAGTAAAGATAAGAGACTTACAAATGGAACCATATTTCATATATGATGCATTATTATGAAACCTTGTGGTGTTTTCTTGTTTTCCAATCTTGCCCAAATTGGTTATGAATAGGAAAGGTAGTCTTAGAGTGAATTTTGCTCTTATAGGATTAAAAAACTTTTAGGGAGCGGAAGGGGCTCAAGATCTACGGGTGGTAAGGAAGGGATAATAGACAAGGTAGAGTATATAAAGGCTCAATTGACATTCCATCTCTTTTCGTCACTTCTTCTTTTGTTTTTCTTCTTCATTGAAGCTAGTCAATCTATCATTGTTTGAGATGTAATTTTCTGACATTAATATAAACAATACTAACCCTTTTTTCTTTAAAAAAATATTAATTGCACTTGATCAAGACACATATCTTTGTTATTTTTGAAAAATACTCCTTAACCAAAAGATGTGAGACACTCTTCTATCATTAAAAAACTAAAGACAAAAAAAGTCCTATAATCTTTATGTTGCTAAAAAAGTAACTCTATTAATCCATCTATTAATCCATTTTCATGTTATTCAGTGATTATATTCAAACCCTAGGATGACCCCACAAGACAAAACACAATTGTTTGTTTAACAATTGGGCATTAGTAGTTAGCTTGCTACTTTAAAGATCAATGAAACAAATTAATAATATTATTAAATGTATTTACGTTCATTTTTAATTTTGTGTAGTGGGATAGGGTGCATGGAATGTATAGTTTTCTCTAAATTTGAATATTTGGTAGGTGTTGATTCATTCTACTCAATTTGTGTATGCATGACAAACATCTTACATAGTTGTGCATGTTTGAGAACGTCACACAATTTGTATTGTGTTATTGCAAGTCATCAAATTCAAGGGGTCATTCAATAATAAAGTTATGTATAATGATTGATTAGTAATTCACTAGGCCACATAGCTCTCATAAGTCAATCCACTATGAACCATATCCTATCTCTCCATGAAAGCCATTTATTAAAAATCATTTTGGTTCCCATAAACATTCACTATGAGCCATTTCCCATGAGTGTCATTAATTAATGAATAATTTGGTACACATAAGCCACTTGGATTCCATGAATCTCTTTCACTAGTCTACTTGACCAATTTGATTCCCATGAAAGTCATCAAGCTAATGATTAATTCAACAATTCAACTTGGCTCCCTCAAGAATGAATAACTCATAGTCGAATAAACTCCCTTAATCATTCAGTAATGACCAATTTCACACTCATTGCCTCCAATTTCTCACGAGCTTGAAAATTCAACTTAACACTCATTTCTAGCATAGACTTCCCAAAGTTGCATTGGATATTAGAACTTCCAATGAAGGAGGATGATATCATATCAACCTAGAGGTTAACATTTTAAAATCAACTTTCAAATTGTCAAAAGCTTTTTAGTGTCTTATAAATAACCTATTACTTCCCCTCATTTGAAGTATGGTACTCATTGTAAGTCAATAATAAGACACAAAGTCATTACAACACTATATTTATTAAAAACTTTACATGTTACTTATGAAAGTTAAATTCAGATAGAAAAGATAACACTCCTCTCAACCACCCCAACTAAATCTAATTAATATATATAAAATAAAATATATTTATAATTATTAGTTAAATCGAAACACTCGTCAAACTAGTATATTTAATCTATGTTGAAAGGAGCACAATCATGTCTTCCATTAGTGCGGGGCTAGTTATAAAAAGCTGACCATATTATTATAAATCATGGATTGGTTCAAATGCTTAACCCAACACTTTAAGCATGAATGGAACCAACACTTTCAAAAAAAACTTTGATACCAAAGTTCCGTTCAATGCACTTTAAAACTTATTTATAATTACAAAAGGAGATAAGTCAATAAAAAAAGTCACAATGTTCGCCATTACAAATAAATTACATCATCTCCAATTTTGTCAGCTATCCCTCACGTGAAGGTTGAGGGAAAGTAACTTCATGTAAGTTATTTTATTTTATTTGATATAGTTTTTTTAATTTTTAATTAAATTAACTATTAGCATAGTTACAAATTAGTGGTTGGTGAATGTTGAAAGGATAGGCTTGCAAAAAGATCGTTGTGGTTGGTGAACGTCGAAAGGACTGTTTGTAAAATCTGAATTGGGAAAGAGAAATGGCTCAGAGGTGGACGGAAGGAGTTCGCTGGAAGAAGGTAGTGTGTCCAGAATGTGGCTGATGAAGGCCAAAGGTTTAGTTTGGCCTAGAAAATGAAACCATAATCACTCATACGTGGTAATCACCTAGCCACCATAGTAAATTTTAAATATGATTAAGTAAAAGTAAAAAAATAAACATGTAAACTGATGTCTTTATAATAGTGAGGAAGTTAGTGGTTGAAATCACAACCATTGATTTATTGAGACTACTAAAAATATTCCATCAATATTTAATCTTGTCCATACAAAATTGATTAAGCATTAAAAACCTATTAAATGTGCCCATGATCAATAGGTATACACCTTTCAATGTAAAGATATGATTTATTCATTTTGTCAAAGGTTGAGAAAAAGTAACTTCATGTAAGTTATTTTATTTGAATTAGTTTTTTTTAATTCCTAATACGAGGCCGCCCTTAAAATAAGTGTAACAAATTAATTCATCCTTTACGCATAATATTAGTCAGCTCAATTGCATTGAGAATAGCCAAGAGGTTGTTATTTAAATAGCTCTCGTAAATTAAAATACTGGTGCATGTTTAATGAAAAAAATTAAATATTGGCAACGCTTTGGTTTTAGTTCTACTATGCTGGCTCTTAGTTTTAGTTTTATTACTCTGGCTTTTAGTAGGATTAATATTTTGATGATAAAACTAGTTCTTAGTGATTGTATTCCCTAAGCAACTGCTGAATTATTTTTTTGATTTTTAAAGTAATTTTAAGATTGAACAATGGTGGTTGAGTTGAATTGGTTTTCTTTCATGGCAATCCAGGAGCTAATAAATTGTATGTTTTTATGTGAAGTTTTATAGCTTTGGGTTTTTAAAGTAGTTATAAGATTGAAGGATGGTTGCACTGAGTTGATTTTCTTTCATGGCAATCCAAGTGTTAATAGATTATATGTTTTTATGTGAAGTTTTATAGTGTAATATAATATTTTCTTATTTAAAAAAAAAATTAGTATAAATTTATCTTTTCCCCATAATTATGGAAAAAAGTTGTAGTCTAAAAATTTTAGGTTTTTTACTTTTTCCAGATATTACCTTGGGAATTTGGCAATCTCATTGTTGGCAAAATCACAATTTTACATTGCTCAGATAATATTTCTGAATGCATAAATCTATTCAACACCCTCAAAAAAAATCTAGAAAGCCTAAAATACTTATGCTAAACCATTGAAATTTGTCATTCTAACCAGTTTTTAAATGAAACCAGTCAAAAAAAATACCAAAAAAAAATGAAAACTATCACCTTTACAAAAAAAAAATACCAGAAAACATAAAACTTTTAAACTATTTTAAAAAATAAAACTTTTAGACAAGGTTTTAAAAAAAATATATATTATAAATTTATTTTCTCCTATTTTTAATTCTTGCAAAATTAATATTTTTTTATCATTATAAATACATAATTAGATCTTACTAAAATAATTAAAGTGAGGACGGTCTTAGAGTATAATCTTAAATTGTTTTTGTTTTGCTGACTGCGGCTCAGCCTAGTGAAATTCTGCTTGAGTATAGTGTACAGCATTGCGGTTAGTAATTATTAAATTGTGGACAAGTTTTGGATAAATTGCATCCTGGACGACTACTCAGCTCTGGATTGCTACAAGTTGCTCAGCAGCTTAAACAGACAGCTGCTTTGTTTCATGGAACTAGCTTTATTCATGTTTTTAGTGAAATGAATTCACATGCTTGACTCTCTGTCCAAGGAAGTTTTTAATTTGGAAATTAACTGTTATGTCATAGAAGAATTCTCAGAGGGACAATCAGTCTGAATGTAATATTTTAGGATTGTGATTGGCATTTTTGTTTAGCTATTAGAAACAGCAATTTGACTCTGTCTCTGTTTCAATGGTGGGATTTGAAGGCTTTTGATTCTATGTTAATAAGTTTTGGCTAAACGTCTTACTTTTTGGTTTTTTTTGCTAGAATTAGGTGATGTAAATTTGGACAAAAACCCCTGGAACATTTAGATTATACAAACTTAACCATTCAAATCTGGAAATCCAACCATTCCTTCAGATTTTGGGCAAAATCAAACCCAAAAAATCACCAAAAAAAATTCAAAAAGTAGAATGTTTAGACTACGCTTAATATTAATACTAAGATCTATGTTCCTCTCCATTTGGAACAGTAAAAGTCCTTGTTCCTCTCTGTTTGGATCACTAACAGTCCTAGTATCATACCCATTAAAGGGCTTTCAGATCATTTTTTAAATGTAGTCTCAAATCTGCTGAAATGGAAAGTATGATTTCTTTTTCTTGAAAAAAAAAACCCTGGAAAAGCACTTATATTATACAAACTTAACCACTCAAATCTGGAGATCCAACCATTCCTAACCAGATTTCGGGCAAAATCAAACCAAAAAAATCACCAAAAAAAACCAAAAGGTAGAATGTTTAGACTACGCCTAATACTAATACTAAGATCTATGTTCCTCTCCGTTCGGAACAGTAAAAGTCCTTGTTCCTCTCTGTTTGGAACACTAACAGTCCTAGTATCAGACCCATTAAAGGGCTTTCAGGTCATTTTTTAAATGTAGTCTCAAATCTGCTGATGTGAAAAGTACGATTTCTTTTTCTTGGAAAAAAAAACCCTGAAGTATTTATATTATACAAACTTAACCACTCAAATCTGGAAATCCTACCATTCCTAACCAGATTTTCGACAAAATCAAACCAAAAAATAAAAATAAAAACCAAAAAATAGAATATTTAGACTATACTAATACTAAGATCTATATTCCTCTCTGTTTGGAACAGTAACAGTCCTAGTATTAGTATCAGACCCATTAAAGGGCTTTAAGGTCATTTTTTAAATGTAATCTCCAATCTGCTGAAATGGAAATTACGATTTCTTTTTCTTGGAAAAAAAAATTGCACAGGGAGGATTAAGTAATCTTTTAAATTCAAAAGGAGCTAGGAATTTTAAAAAGGAGCTAGGAATTGATCTCGAAAGTTAGCATCGCTGAGAAACTGAAAAATGCTCGCGGCCAAAATAATCTAGCTGACCTTTTGTTCTGCTTTGGAAAAAAATCAAAATTAAGAAATTAATGATAACAGTGGGGATGGAGTATACCCATAACGATTCAAAGGAGGTAGCAGAAAATTATGGATGGTCAGTTATTTCACAACGAAGAGGTAAAAGTTAAAAAGAAAGCATAACAGGATGAGGATAAACCAGAGGCGATGTCAAAACATGAAGGCGAAGGTTCCAGCAAAGAAGGAATACCTGATTTTCAGAAGAATCAATTGAAGAACGAAAAGCACATCAGAGCTAGGATTTTCTGATGTTCTTCACCAGACAAAACCAGGAAAGCAATCCGCATTTAGCATAATTAGGAAAAACAAAAAATAACAGAAAAAGAATCCCCATTTAAGACAATAAGAAAAAACAAAACTAACAGATAAGGGAAAACCGATAAGTAAACCCCCGCTATGTCTGCCTTTCATATATCCGAACTAAATCGAAGTTCGACAGTTTCCAGAACATGCTTTTGCTATATATGTCATATCTTCAGTGGTCTGGAAAGTTACAGAAGGATATACTTGTTAGGTATAGTACGGAAGGATATAGGAAAGACACAGTATACTGTGCTCTATATAGTGTATACAGAAAGTCCCTTCAACTTTTGTAATGTGCTTGGATTAGTTGTTTGGATCTTAGCGATTAATAGGGTATAAGCTTAATGTATTGTTGAATTAGAAGGAACCCGAAGATCAAATAAATCGCATAGCAAATCAATTTCTGCAACCACAAATGTATCTGTGTCTAACTGGGTTTATATTTTAGAGTAATTAGATAAATTAATTGCAGACAAATTAACAATTCACCTCTCTTCAATAATTGGAATTAAAAAACAGCACACAACTTCTTTACTGGATGTTAGCATTTATTTAGTTTTAATAATAAAATAAAGCGATTCAAAACAGTAAAAAACACTGATATAAACGGAATTCAGTTCAAAGCTGCAAATTAATGATCATTTTCTGTCATTTTGCAGTGGCCGTAAAATAAAGCTCTTGGTTATCTATTATTCATTCTAACAATGCAATGCTTCCCGGTTGGTTAACTGGGAAAATCAAGTGAAAGAAAAATTTCATAATTTTGCGATTCGGGCACAACAGCTTTCGTGACAGAATTAATATAAATAGGCGAATAAATTTACCTCAAAGATTCGATAAACATTCCGGGGAGGCAGCGAACTCCATCGAGATCTCTGAGCTGGTAAACTTAGCAGAGAAAACCCCGTAGATAGTGCACTGCAGGAATTGGTTGAGACGAGTGGTCTGGAATGAGCATTTATAGTATGTTCCTGTCACTTCTGTAACGGTGGATTTATTCAGACGAAAGTGCGAGGGAAAAGGCACTGGCCAGCGTCGAAGAAAAAAGTGGCAGCACATTTAGTTTTACAACACAAAAGCCAAAAAAAAATCCACCATGATGAGTCGAGACAAACAGCTTGAGACGCGGAGCAGTGTAGTTTGACTTGACACGAGTCTCAACGCCGTGCCTTTCCATGAAAACCACCCTGATTTTCCATGAAAACTACCCTGAGACTGGTCCTCGGACGCGCGGCAATGTAGTTTGACTTGACAAGTCTGTTATTGCCGTGATTTTCCATTAAAGCTTCAACCCGAAGAAAAGCCATAAAATCGAGGCGAACATTATGCAAAAAGCAGCGGTGAATCTAATCTCGTTGTTGGTGGGATAGTTGTATAAACTTGCTTATGATATATTAAGAAAGAAAAGGGTTAATGGGAAAGGAAATTTAAGGGAAAAAATCATAAAATATTTTAAAAAATCTTGAATATGGAAAGAAATTTTAAATGAATATTTTTTAAAACATTGTTATAGATTGGTAAAGAATTAAACAGTTGGGCGATGGAAAAGACTTGTAAATATCACACAGTTATCGAGAGGCTCGCATCAGATAAGACAATCGCACCTTCCTCGAAATTGGCATCCGCGAAGTTAGCTTCCAAAAATTCTCAATTTATTTATAACTTTCAAAATTCTCAAACTTTATTTATTAATGAAGTACGTAGAATTGACGCTTATTTCAAACCTTTCACGTTCAACCGTGACCGGACAATTATACCCAAGTGGACCACTTTCTTTGTATTCGAATATTTACTTGATACGTTTTTTCTTTCACCTCCATGTGCATGACACGTGCCTTGGATATTTGTACATGTGTCATACAATTGTCAATGCACTTTATCATGATTATATTAGAAAGAGAAAAAAAAAGTTGGATGAATTTAATTAATTTTTTAAAAGATGATAAATGTATTTTAATTAATCTACAAAAGTAAGTTGGCTCATCATTGTAATTTATAAGGGAGTAGATTTTGTAGATTAGTTGTTAACATGTTTCCTTGTATTCAAGGAAGATAAGTAAGTTGGCTCATCATTGTAATTTATAAGGGAATAGATTTTGATCCGGTTAGAAATCAAAGAAGACTAGTTGTTAACATGTTTCCTTGCATTCAAGGGAGATGAGTTTTATTTGTAAAAAAGCCAATGTCCCTTGTAGTCATCATTAAGGTTATTTTCAATGGATTAAAGCTACTTTCAATGGGTCATGTGTCTTTTAATAGCATATAACCTTAGTCTCATAAATAAAACCACATACTATATGTGGTTGCAATTTATCCTCTTACTTAATAGTAACTAGAAAGATATATTTATATAAGTGTATTAATATTAATATTAAAATTAAATTAAAAAATGATTTTATTAAAAAAATTATTGGATTTAATACTTATATGAGAAAACAAAATTTACACTGTGTTGGAATTTTTCAAGTGAATAAAACAAAAAGTCATAATAGTAATAGTTAGTGGGAGTTAGAATTGTTGGAATTTAGGATAGTGACTCTAGTTCTTTTGGCTTTGCTAGGGAGGGATCCCTAGTTTTGCCTACATTTTATTTTATTTTTAGCTAATCTTGATGTTTTTGTCATCTTGAATATCATGTTTAAAACTTCTTCAATTTCAAGTTTAAATGGAAAAATGAAACTTCTTCCATTAAAAATGTGTTTCATTTGAGTAAGGTAATATAGAAAGAGTTTTATGGGTTAGTGGGCAATAAATATGTGCATGGTGAAAATGACAAATGTTTTATGTGAGTTAATTGGGTTTAGCTTCGAGATGGTTGGGGGTGTTTGGAAGGAGGGGTGCTTGGGAGGAATAATTGTTATCCTCTCCACTGAAGTTCAATTATAGTAACATGTTGAGCTCATAAGAGTATACTATACTCTTGAGTTATAGTGATAACTAGTAGGTTTAATCATGAACCTAACTCAAATCAATCTAATAAATTGCCTATTTTCCATGATTATAAAAATTATGTTTAAAAAAAATTATCTTAATAATTTGAAGAACACTCTTACTATTAAACTAATCAAATAATCTTATTGATATTGGTAGAATATTAAATTACTAAATTGATGTATAAAACTCCTTAGCATTAACCATTAGACCTACTCAAATTATATTAAAATATAATATATATTAAAAAAATACAAATATTTTTATTTTCTCTACAACATTTCAATTGTGATCAAATTTATCTTTTTATACCAAACTGTGATTATTATATATAAACTTAAGTTTATGCCTTTAAATATAAGATATCGTCGTTACTAAACTATCACTTTCACATAGAAATTGTGATTATTATATATAAACCTAAGTTTATGCCTTTAAATATAAGATACCATCGTTCTTAAACTATCACATTGAACGTTTTTTAATGACATATAGGTATATTCGTATAGAAAAGGGTTTTGGTTGATTTTGATAGGTTTGAGAATGTTAAATTATAAAAAAATATTTTAAATATTAATTATTTATATAATAGTGGTTAAATAAATAGTGTTTATATTCGTATAAAAAAGGGTTTTGGTTGATTTTGATAAGTTTGATTATATTAAATTATAAAAAAATATTTTTAATATTATTAATTATTTATATAATAGTGGTTAAATAAATAGTGTTTATAGTAAAAAATTTACTTGATATAAAAATAAAAATGTATATGCAAAATATTATTGATATGACAATCATTTTTTAAACTATATAAAATTCATTTTTACCATGTTTTAAAATATTGTCAATTCATTTTACTATGCATAAAATGTATTAACTAAGTTAAGAACCCTTGAGATGAGTTTCATTTTACTATACATAAAATGTATTAATGAAGTTAAGAACTCTTGAGATGAGCTCTAGATCATATGATCTAAGATAAATTCATTGATTCCTTTTGAAAAGATTTACATAGATGAAGACTTGACCATAATTCACTACGAGGACTTGAATAAGAGCATAGCCAAAATGGTTGAAGCAAGGAAAATGGGTTGTCATGTGGAGTGGAAAAGTTTGGATTCGTGATGCCCCGCAACACCTAGGTTGGTCTAGACCATGGCATCCCCCCATCCTTTGCCTTATGACGCCAGCCCTCAAGTTTTCGGGTTGCACTTTTAATTAGTGTGCAATTGTGGTAGCTCACTCTTCTTATCATTGGGCTCCTCAAATGATGTGAGGAGCGACTCTAACTTGGTTTTCTTTACCAAAACATATCACATTGATATGAAGCCACTTCTTATCTTTCTAGGATGCTCCTAGCTATTAGTGCACAAGTTGTAACTCCACCTTAGCTGGAAAGGTCCTTGTGGGATCACATGTCTCTCATAAATTACTTAGCTCCATTTATCTTACTTGAAAGCTATGATGTTCATGTTAAGTTCCTATGGCTATCATTATCATGAAAACCCCCCTTTAGGATAATTTTCTTCGATGAATGCTACTTTCCTTTAGTCTCTTGAGATTATGCCATCTGCAGACATTGATGGATCTCTTTCATAGATCTACAACCTAAAATATAAAAAATATTGGCTATTGAAGACATTATTCTTGTAGAAGACTTCAATGCAAGAGTTGGTTGTGTGCAATGCACAAGGCATGACCTCTATTTGGAGCCATTGATGACTTAGGAAATGGACTTTTAGGAGGATGATTTTCACTAAATTTATGCCGATATAGTAATGACCACCAGTAAACCCCTAGTTAGCTTGGGAGACTATCATGATTTGGCCATACTCAACAATTGTGGATTTTTTCCATGCTCCAAGGGCCCCACATGTTTTCCTTTTATTAATGGTCCTCTATTGTTGACTATGTTCTTGTTAACAAGGTTGTACTATCAAATATAAAAGATCTTCAAGTGTCTTCTACACCTCCCCCCCCACTAACCATGGAGTCTTATCTTTTCAAGTTCCACTCGGTTGTACCTCCACTAACCATGGAGTCTTATCTTTTCAAGTTCCACTCGGTTGTACCTCCTCTGATCCTAACATCAATCAACCCTACCAATCTATCATCATCTATTACCACCACTAGCTCGATGAATAATACACTAACTTTCTCAAAACAAGGCTCCTCTCAGTTTACGATACAAATGATCCGATTGAGTGCTCCTTCCACTTCACCCAAAGCATTTGGTTTTTCTAGCTTAACACCCTTCCCCATTCCATCTTCACATCTCACCCTGCTAAGAGTGGACACTATGCTTGTAATGCTTGGTATGATTCAAATTGTACAACATCCATAACGTAGCGAGACATATTATGATGCATAGACCCTCCAAATATAGGAGCATTTTTTGGAGGATATCTCTTGAACATGCACATAACTATACTCAACCAACTTTGTTTCACCCCAAACTCATTTAGAGAGCCTTCCTCGCTAAGAAATAAGTGTATACAATAATTAATCTCTCCACTTGGTTTTGACTATGCCTCTAGCCTTTACAATGCTCCAAACCAACAAAGCATTTGAGTGAAGTGAAAACATGTGCATTGCCATTTCTTTTTTCACTGCATAATCATATGTTCCATCCCTAAGCTTCAATCCAACAAAGACCGGGATTGAACCTCAAAGTTGATTTTTTCAAACATAGCCCTGAAGTCTTATCAGTTTATATTGTCAACTTGTTTAACTATATGGTGACCCATGGCTTTCCACCTTCTTGGACCTCCCATATCATCCATGCCATCTACAAAAAAATGAGACCATAATGATCCTAGTAACTAACGCACCTTCATAAGATCGTTGCCACAATGTTGGGCATTCACATATCTAGATGGGCAGAGCCAAAGAGGTCGAGGGCCCATGAACATGCGAGATTCATGGGGAACCATCGTACCAATGATCATATCTTTACTTTGATTTCCACCATTGAGGAGGCTAAGGGAAACAAGCGTAATGTATATTATTGCTTCATGGATTTCCGCAATGCATTTGGCAAAGGGCCTCAGCTCTTGTTCACTAAAAAGATTAAAGTTTTGGTTCTTCCACCCTTGGTGGTCTCACTTGTGATGACACTTTACGAGACCATTGTTGGCAAGGTGGAGACAAGGATTGGTTAGACAAAGGAGGTTCGAAGTACTATAGGAGTTAAACAAGGTTACCCACTTTCTCCTGCACTTTTTGGACTCTACATTGGCAAGCTAGAGGAAATCATATCAAATTCATTGGGTGTTATAGATGGTTGCTTACTATTCAAAGTCTTTATTGCCTATTTTCATATGATATTATCATAATGTCCTATTCAGTGAGGGGCCCTCATAGACAACTTGACATCTTAGCTTCCTTTAGTGACACTTATTAGCATCATGCTACAATGGGGAAAACAAAATTTATAGCCTTTAGCAACCCAAAAAAGGAGGTAAGCAATGTGATTCTCACTTTCATAGGTCAGAGGGTTGAGGTAGTCTCTTCATATGTATATTAGGAGGTCCTCTTCTCTAGACCACACTTTAGCTTGACTCCAATAGTAGAGCCTACACTAGAAAGGGATATACAATGCTTACCATCCTTGAAAAGCAATGTTTTCAACTTTAGTATTAGGACATTCGATTAAAGATTTGACTCTTTCACTCATTAGTCACACTTGCGCTCGTGTTTGGGTGTGAGGTTTAGGTATCATACCTTCCAAGAGTATACCAAAACATGATAGAGAATGTTGGTCATGGTGTTATCCAATATCTTAATGCCAAGAGACTAGTGCCTTGTGCTACCATTCTCGCAAAAAATTGGCAAAACCCCACTCATTGCTCCAATTACCTTTCATGTGGTGGCGATGATACATAGGCTCAAAGGAATGGGAAATTCACATAGTGGTCTCTATAGATATGCATCCCTTGCTCCCAAGTACTCTATGGAGTAGGGAAAACGTGGCATTGATTCATGTTAATATGCAAAAGCCTCCTTATTGCTTCACCTCATTAACCTTGATATTGGCAAACCACCCTACATAGATTTTCAATGGATGCTCCTAATCTTTCCAATGGTGATATATACAAGGTGCTCATGCTGATATTTACAAATCCTACCTCCAATCCAGATGGTTTGAGCCTAGAAAGCAACTTGCTTCCAAACTTCAGTGCTACTCGGACTTATATCTTCAATGTAGTGATGGGATCATCCAAACCCTAAGGTACATCATATCCTAACTACCTTGTAACATGATGGTCCCTCTCGCCCAACTCAAATTTTTCTCCCACGAACGTCACATTGATGCAGATCACCATATTCCTTGGGAGCAATGTATTTGTCATATTTGATCCTTAGAGCTTGAGACTAAGGACCATTTTGTATTCAAATTCTCTCCCTAATATGAGATAAAGGACGGTTCTTTTGTCTCTTCACAATTTTACTTGGTTCTCCCTAGACACTCATGACTTATGAGGGCCATAAATGCTTAGATGTCTCTCCTAAAGAGATGTTCGACCTTTGTTGCAACTTACTAAAGGTCAATTCCCTAGATCAAATGCATGAGGTTGATTATCTCTTAGTTCCAACACTTTGACATGAGAAAAAGAAGGTTTCATGGCCAACTTTCAAATTCACATGATAGACTTGCTAGGCATCATAGACCCAATCACTACCCATGACTTTTTGCCCATTACATAGTTCTTTGTAATCTTGAATATTAAAAATCCTTATCCAAATCTTTTATCAACTTCTTTGTTTTTCATCTTGTTGTGTTAATACTTTCCAATTTTTATTTTTTTATTTTCTCTTCTTTTTTCTTTTTTTATTTTATTTTTTTTTATTTTTCTATCTTCAAAATGCTAAGCCTTTCATAAACATTAATATCTGTTTGGTTTGGAGCGAATTTTTTTTAGAAAATCATTGACTAACCCCTACATATTTGGACAAATATCATCGAAAAAAAAGGATTAATTTGACCGGTAAGTTGCCATGAAAATTACAACAGTGATGCCCGGTGATGTCACAAGAAGTGATAAAGACATGCCAAGAATAAACGAAATGCATATAACAGAAAAGAGGCATCCACCAACAAACATAGAAAAAGTTGTTTTACACCGGAGAATGATAAAGTTGAGGTGAAGTCAACTCGAAGACTTCGAAGTAAAAAAAAGCACATCGTAAGTCTAAGCAGAATCAACCGGAGAAAGAAAAACCACTATTGCCATCAGAGCTGCTTTCCCGATTTCGTCGATGGAGAAAATGGGTAAATAAACCACATTTAACGACAGTGGGGAAAAACAAAAAGTCCAGATGATTAAAAACCTATGAGGAACCCCCTATGTCTGCCTCTCCTAGGTCCTAACTGGATTGAAAGTTTTTGTTTGTTTGACCGTTTCTAGACCATGCTTTGCTTTGCTTTAATAGTACCCAGTACCTGTCATATCTTCAGTGGTCTGGAAAGGAAAGTAATAGGAGGATATATCTTCAGTGATCTGGAAAGGAAAGTAATAGGAGGATATATCTTCAGTGGTCTGGAAAGAGGATAAATTTTTTATGTATTTTAAATGTTTTATGTTTTTTTATTATTTTTTATTGTAATTCAGCTAATAATGGTTACAAATGGTTACTGAAATTGTAGTTTTCTTTGCTTAAAATAAATTGTATTTTAGAATGTATAAACTGAAATTGTAGTTTTCTTTGCTTAAAATAAATTGTATTTTAGAATGTATAAATAGATAAATTGTATTTTAGAATGTATAAATAGATTTACTGTCACGAAAGAAAATTAAAATTATTTAAAATTATGCGAATTTAACAACTTAAATCTACAATTTTAGACTGTAAATTGTTGGTTTGTATATATATATATATTCAAAGTCTCTATGTGCTTTGAGGAATTGTTTGGGTTTTGACGATTAATAGAGCATAAGCTAAAAATACTGGTAACGTTATATAAGATAAAGAATTTCAGTAAATCATATCTGCAACCGGATTTAATGGCTTCAAACACCTGACCAAACGCATTGCAAAGAGAAAGAAACGGATTCAAGTTTCATTTAAAAAAAAATCAATGTCGGTCACTAAGAGTGGTTTTGACAGAATAATTTGAAGTAATTAGATAAATCTATTGCAGACAAATTGAAGAAAGGCCGGTAGACAAAATTTATTTGCTAGATGTTCGCATTTATTTAGCTATGATAAAATAAAACGGTTTCAACACTATTTAAAATGTAACAACTACAACTAAACTGGTAAGATTCACTACAGTTTCAAATTATTGATAAAGTTCTCCCCCGTTTTGCAGTGGCCCTAAAATATGCTCTTTATTCTCGATTACTCATTCTAAAAAATGCAATCCTTCCCGTTCTGGTTAACTGCAAAGATCAATTCATGACAATTTACTCGCCTAATTCCAGTATTTTGCGTTTCCGGCACTATAGCTTTAGTCCGACCGACATTGACAGAAAACATTCTTGACAAAATTAATTTGAATAGGCGATGAAATTTACCTCAAGGAATGGAGAAAAAAATCCAGGGCGGTAGCGAACTCCATCGAGACCTTCGAGCTGGTAGATTTAGCAAAAAGGACCATGTTGATAGTGCAGTACAGACATTTCTTAAGACATTTATCCTGGACAGAGCATATATGCTCCCTTACTCCTCAAACTCTGTAACGATGGATTTGCTCAGAAAAATGGTGTAAGGGTGGAGGCAATGGCCAGCGAAACCTACACCAATTCGTCCAGCGCCATGATAAGAAGCTGGGGCAGATGGATCTGCAACCAACTTTTCGTTCGCGCGGCAATGTACACCGACTCTGTGGCATGGGATTCTTATTTGGACACGTTTGCGGCTGTTGTTTACCTTTAGCAGAATCTTCACGCCAGGAAAAGCACTGAAAAAAAGCCACTTTAGTGGTCAACCAATCAAGGAAATATTTGCAATGGGTTTGGTTGGTAGGTAGTGATTCTCCACTTAGGTTCTCCAATCTCATATTCTCTTTCTCTCAGAGGTATATTGGAGATGGATGATTCTCCATTTGAGGTTCTCTGATCTATTATTTTCTTAGAGGTACACTGGGGGGATTTTTTATTTTTTTTTAACCTTTATAAAAGTGTTAAAGTTTATTATAATCTTGAATATGGAAATTATGTCTTTATGAATGAATGATTTGTATATATAAATTATTTCCTTTTAAATGATTGATTTGTTGGTGTTTTTTTATGTTTAAGGAACATAAACTCTTACTCAATCAAAAGCAGTTTTAAGTCTTATTCAAGGCTATGGTGATTTCAACCTAAATAGTCTCTAATATTTCTCATCATCTATCATTATGGCTACCTTCAATTGATCATATGTTTTATAATAACATTTAACCTTGATTGCATAATTACAATTTAACAATATATATAAATATGTTGTCATTCCTCACTAAATTAATTAAATAAGTAAACAAATAGCATTTAGTTATATAAACATGGTCACAAACCTACAAATAGTATTTAGTTATATAAACATGGTCACAAACATGCCACTAATTTTTATTTTTATTTTATTTTTATTTTTATTTAATAAACATGTTTGTGATTATGTTTAACATAGTCATAAACATGTCAATAATTAATTTATTTACTTAATTAATAAAATAAATTAAAAAAATTAGCGGCATGTTTGTCACCATGTTTATATAACTAAATGTTATTCTTGTCATTGAATGATCGGTTTTTTCTTCTATGTTTGAAAGTTTAATAGAGAAAGATGTAAGTCACAATCATGGCACTAGGAGTTATGGAGATACTAGACTCATTCTAATAATATGCATTGAACATTTCAACTTTGCTACCGCAAGGAGAGACCTTCAGTTTTTGTGGGTTCAACTTCTTGGGTTGTCGTTAAATTATTGGAAACAAGATGTTTTCAAAGCAATAGGGGATGCATTCGGCACCTTCCAACATGCAATGTTGAAAACTCTTTAGATGGAAGGGGTGACCTAGAATGGGGGTGCCCCATACAAAATCACCCTAAAATGTGAAAAGTCAATATCAATATAGGGGATCAACTATGGAAATTTGCACTTTCACTATACAAGTTTTACCACAAAATTAGGAACATCATGTGTGATTGCCCTGGATAAGAGTTGGCATTCAAGCATGGGAAAGGAGAAGGCATCTTGAGAAAGGATCCAAGTTTTTCATCTTCAATTTTTTATAGTAAGATACAATGAGTCATTCCTCTCGCTGTCAATTCCGCTCTTCAGGTAAATGGTGATTAGTTTGTTTTTTTGGATGAGAAGGAGTTTGTTCCTAGTTTAGGGGAGATCCAAGAGAGGACGATGGTCCAATGTGTAGTCAGAGAAACAAATGCTCAAGTGGATCTATTGATCCGTAGGATAGATTGTCCAAAGGCATATTTTCTTGGAGAGTTATCTAAGATAGTCTTAGATGTTATGTCATTTCAAAGATCCTCAAACGATAGCGAGACTGGAATCCTTGAGAGGAATATTTCAGAGGAAGGGCATGCATATTCTTTGATGGAGCATGAAAACTCCATTATGCAAGTAGAGATAAGAGGTGTTTCCCGGATGGAGATCAAGAAAGTAGACTTGATTTTGGTCAATGAACAAAACTCAAGGAAAGAGGGATTCCATCAACAACAAAGGTTTAGGATCACCCTTCGTGGTCGAGTTGGAATTAGGTGATATCCCCAACTTACATGATTCACTCATTTGCAATAGTTTTAGTGGCAACCCCATGGTGACGTGTCTCACTATGCTCCATCGGGTAGAGTAAAATTGTAGGTAAGAGCATGAAAGAAAAATTCATTCCTCTTGACTCTTTCAATATCTCCACTTAGCTCCCGAACATGAAGAGTTCTTATGTCGAGGATTTGAATGTTTGATGGCAATATCCTGTAGTTTGGGACAATGAAGATGCAAGGTAGATGAACTGAATGATATTTTAGATCTGATGCATTATTATGAAACCTTGTGGTGTTTTTTTGTTTTCCAACATTGCCCAAATTTGCTATGATTGGGAAGGCATGAAAGGATGTTCTAGTTGATTATATACGAGGGCATAATGAATAAGGTGGAGTATATAAAAGCCCAATTGACATCCAATCTCTTTTCATCAACCTCTTTCTTTGTTTTTCTCATCATTTAAGCTAATCGAACTATCATTACTTGGGATGTAATTTTTTACATTAATATAAACAATATTAAACATTAAAAAAAAACATACTTGAGGAAGACAAATATCTTCGTTATTTTTTAAATACACTCCTTAACCAAAGGATGTAAAATAAGCTTCCACCATTAAAAAATTGAAAACAAAAAAAAGTCTCATAGCCTTTATGTTGCTAAAAAAGTAACTCTAAGTCAGATAAACAAGACAAAGCACAATTGTTTGTCTAACAATTGGACATTAGACTTTCCATAGCTACTTTAAAGATGAATGAAACAAACTAATGAAATAATTAAATGTATTCATGTTCATTCTCATTTTTGTGTAATGGGAGAGGTCCCACCCATTGTCTTTGATTGACCGTTTTTTTTCTATAGTTGAATAATATTTGGTGGGTTCCAATTCATTCTAATTAACTTGTGTATGCATGACACATGTCTTACATGGTTGTGTGTGTTTGAGAAAGTTAGACACTTTGCATTTTGTTATTGCAAGTCACTAAATCCAGGGTCATCCAATAATAAGGTCATTTACTAACGATTAATTAGCAATTCACCCATCCACATAGCTCTCATAAGTAAATCCACTACGAGCGTCATTAACTAATGATCAATTTGGCACTCATAAGTCACTTGGATCTCATGAACATCTTTCACTAATTCATTTGACCAATTTGACTCCCATGAACATCATTCACTAATTACTATTAATTTCACTTGATTCCCTAGCTAATAACTTATTCAATAGTCCACTTGGCCCCTTGAGCATCATTCACTAATAACCAATTTTACACAGATGGCATCCAACTTCTCATGAGTTTGGAAAGTCTTAACATCAAACTTCTCAAAGTTGCACTAAACAAAACTTACAATGAAGGAGAATGAGATCATATCACTCTCAGGTTTACATCCTAAAATCAACTTCAAATTGTTAAAAAAAATTAATATCTTTTAAATATTTTTTTTTTAATTTTTAAATATATAAAAAAAATAAAACAAAGTAATTAATTTCTTTTATTTATTTTTTAAAATTAAATAAATCAAAATTAATAACGAAATCCACAAAAGTGAAATAAAATATAATAAAAGATATATGAAATTATTAAATTGGTTGAATCGTTTGGATAATAATGTCTTCCATTAGTGCGGAGCTAGTAATGACAAGGCGACCTTTTAATAGAAATCATAGATTGGTCCAAATACTTAGCCCCGTAGATTTAGAAGATATTAACAATGAATGGGAACCAACACTTTTGAGAAACTTTGATTCGAAAGTCCCATCAATGCACTTTAAAACTTAAGTTTAAATATAAAAGGAGTTGCTAGAGGTTATGTCAAAAGGTGTTCTATAGAAGATAGTTGTCCTATGTCACTCATGAGTTCCAATGTCAGTAGCATTAGTTAATGGATTGTGAGTTCCAATGTCAATAGCATTAGTTAATGGATTGTCACTAGCATTAATGGAAAGTAAATGGTGTTGGAGTATTGAGTTATGTTTTAGTTTTATTAATGTGTCATCTAACAAAAATTGGATTGTGAGTTCCAATGTTAATAGCATTAGTTAATGGATTGTCACTAGCATTAATGGATGGAAAGTAAATGGTGTTGGAGGATTGAGTTATGTTTTAGTTTTATTAATGTGTCATCCAACAAAAATCAAACATTGAGATGTTTAATAAGGTGAAAGATATATTTTTAATTTTTTTTGGTTAAATTGTTATTAAAATTCTTAATCGGTAGTATGGTATATAATTTAACATAAATAGATTACTATATTTTTGGTTTGATAGGGATAATAAATACTTCGTAAGTTTCCAAAAGTTCTAAGCTTACCTCAACAAGACGAATAACATCATTTCAAAAGTTCCAAGTTCCAAACTTATCTCAATTAGAAGAGGATCGATTTTCTTATGTTGGATGAAGTTGCACAAGGAATATTGGTTTGGTAGGGATAATAAACACTTCATGAAAGTTTCCAAAAGTTCAAAACTCACTTCAACCAAAAGAGGAACAACATCATTCCAAAAATTCCAAGTTCGAAACTTACCTCAATTAGAAGAGGAAGGATTTTCCTATGTTGGATGAAGTTGCACAAGGAATATTGGTTAGGGTATGATGTTAAATGTATTTGGCAAGGATTATGATTTATAGATAGGTACACCCATATTTTATACAATTGCATTTGTTATACACAAGGGGATGTTTTGATGACAAATATAATGTATGATATAATGGTAAGCAAATGTACAACTTCACTTACATGTTTGATGAAATTTATCTTTGCCTCAACAATTTTACTTAATATTTACTTATATCATTTATATTTAACAAAAATACTTAAAAATACATCAAAACTAATTCAATTTAAAATTTGTAATTTGCTTACAATTGAAAAACTATAAAAACAAATATATCTAAACTAGTTACAAAACACAAACAAACAAGTAAAACAAGTTGCAAAACACAAACAGACAACTAAAACAAGTTACATAAACATTAATCTTAAAAGAAATATATACAACTTGAGTGGGCCTAATGGTTAAGAGCATGTGTTTCCTCATAATGGAATAAAAATATTTACATTTTAATTTAAAGCTCTCTATTTAGGAAACTAGTTCCCAAGCTCCCATTTTCTTGATGTTGAAGCTCCTAAAAAGCTCTCAAGTTCCCAAAACACTTCCCCCCCAATTGGGGATGTTCCCTACTAGTTCCCAAGCTCCCGGAACTTCAGTAATGAGTTTCATAGATGTTGGAAATGTCGGGAGTTGTTCTCGTGCAACTATGTATAATATATGTATGAGTCAATTGGGTTTAGCTCGAGTGGTTTGTGATGAGGGGTGTTTTCCTCCCCACCTAGGTTCAATTCCTGCAAGTGACATGTTGAGCTCTTAAATGAGCACGCTATACAAAAAGCATACATATTTTCATTGTCTAAAGATAGGGCCAAAAGGGAGTACTTAAGTTTAGATATTTATTAGGCTTCCCTCCATAACTCAACTATTCACACACCACCATGATATTGATGCAATAAAATGATTCCATTCTTTTATTGTAAGGAAATGTTTATCAAAAAAGATTCCTCCAAATCCATCAATTACACAATAAAATCCATCTCCAATTAAGTAGATAGATTCATGAACAAATGTGATAAAAAAGAGATTTGGAAATGGGAAGTTCATTGAAAGCGAGGAGAATATATGCGATACATGTTGGGAGAATTTCAACAAGATTGTACTCAAACTCAAAGAGGGTGCAACGATGCAACTATGTATACACTCTCCTAGTTATGAGTAACAATACTTTTCACTAATACAACAAGATAGAAAGTAGTTGAAGTAAATTGAGAGCAACCAATTTCCAATGGTTTCTAATCATACCACAATCACAAAGAAAAGCAAACAAAAGGTAGAGGGGAAAAAAAGAACAACATGACAAATACTCCAAAGCCCAATGCAATCCACTTAAAAAAATGATTGTAGAAAACATTTTGGTTTCATGAAGTCACTTGTGTGGATAAACTAAGATCAAGAGAGTAAAGATTAAACAATTTATATATCTAATACAAGTAACATCATTTACAACATATTATATTTGATTATTATCAATTCAAAGTATCATATTTAGTTATATTTATATGAAAAATTGTTGATTTATTTTTTATAGGCTTCTTTCTAGTTTTACTCATTTTTACCATTTTCCCTTCTTTTTACTTGATTTCAATCCAACCAACCATTGAATTAAGGATTGTTGGAGATGCTATCAATAATAATTGTTGTTACTTACTGAATGGAGCCACAAGGATTGAGTTCATGTCTTAATTGAAAGAGCATGTCTCATCTTCCCCTTCTCATTAGATTCTTGTTGCAATGAGATCAATGGGGGGAATTAGTTGCCTCCAAAGTCATTACCTATCGGTGCCTTTGATGTGACGAAATAGTTTCATTTGTTAGAGTTACAACTGCATGTCATTTTGTTAAGGTCTCATTAGGTTCTACCCCATGGTAGTCCATCATCGAGTCCTAGGAAGGCTTTTTTATTTTTCCCCTTGGTAGTATGAGTAGAATTTGCCTTTGATCACAAGGTTGCCACATGTCCATGGTAAAAACAAAGTCCACAACAGAAGGTGGTGTTTGTAATTCAGGAGTTGTGTCCATTTTTTGTCTCTACTTTGCAACATATTTTGATCAAGAAACCCTTTGCGTAAATATTCACAAATGCAAATCTAAGCGTAGGTATGGAAACATAATTACAAGTTTGTTTTTAGAGACAAGGTGATGAAACAACCCAAAGGATTATCAATGGATGATATTCCAAAAGTAAACTAAGTAATCTAACTCAATTGAAATTGTTAAAAAATATCTTATATGCAAATATATCATACTCTTAGAAAGAAATGTACACCCTTCATGAATCAAATTACATCTCAAAAATGAACTCCACAATAAAAATACTTTTTCATTTCACATTTAAAACTTTCACTTCATTTATTTAAACTTTTTATTTATACTCACTCAACCTTAAAGAATTATAACTTATATTAAGCAGAGTTTATAGCATATCTATATCACCTCACCTCTCTTAGTAGGATATTATTACATAATATCTTGAATTAGTTTTATAACTCCAAAAATTATTTGTCTAGTTCTCTCTTAATACATCTTTTAAATTAAAAAAAATAAAACAAATATATTTTTATTAAATATTTTAATTATATTTTTAACTTTTTTTTAATTTATATTTTTAATATATTGATTTTAATATATTATTTGCTTTTATTTATTTATTTAAAATTATATTTTTAATTATAAATTTGACAAAAAATTAATAAAAAAATTAAATGTCATTATATTTTTAATTGTAAATTTGACAAAAATTTAATGAAAATTTTAAATGCCATTTCAATTATGAGGAATACTACCTTTACAATTTTTTTCAATTTTAAATTTAATTAAATCATTTAAATTTCTATAAAAATTTAAATTTACCTATATTACCAAATTCCAATTCCAAAAATTATTTATGAATAAAATAACATCTTTACAATTTTGTTCAATTTTAAATTTGACTATATCATTTAAATTTACTTATATTACCAAATTCCAACTCCAAAAAAGCATATTTACTACAAAATGAAATAATTATCAAATTCCAACACCCAAATTATTTACTTTAAAACGACCTAATGAATTTAAAACTAAGTGATGAATACATTACTTGATTAATACACAATAATATAACCCAATTTAAAAGTAAAAAAAAAAAAAAACAACTAAACGTTTACAAGTTCCACTTCACAATGTCAAGCAAGTCGGAGTTGGCAAAGAAATTACATCATTTCCAATGACATAATATATGATTTATTGTAACTTTAATTTTCATTTTAGTCAGCTATTCCACACGTGAAGGTTGAGGGACACTAATTTCATGTACGTTATTTTATTTTAAATTATTTTAAAAAATTCCTAATCCGAGGCCGCCTTTAAAATAATTGCAACAAATTAATCTGATCTTTACTCAAAATATCACTGTGAATGAGTTGGTAAGTATTACACTGTGGATAAGTTTTGGGGATGAATTTTTATTTTTAATTTTGTAAAAGAAAAGATTTTGTCAAATTATTTTATGAAATAGATTTTTATTGGAATCTGATAACATAAATTTATAAGAAATTATTATTTTTTTGTTGTTTAAAATTTATTTTTAAATGTAAAAATGGATTCAGTATGTTGAATTTTTTTTAAGTCATTTTGATTATATAGAAATAATTACTCAAATCTACTAATTTCGAATAAATGTCCCAAAAAAAAATCATCTAAAAACATTCATTTAATAAAAAGTTTAGACTAAAACAAAAAAAAATAATCTCCAAACTTGAAAAACTGAAAAATAACTACAACAAAATATTCTAGCTGACCCTTATCCCTTATTCTTGTTTTTGGAGAAAAGAATAAAGTTAAGAAATTAATGTTAATAGTTGGAATGGAGCATACCATAACAATTCACAGCAGGTAGAAGAAAATTATGGATGGCCAGATATTTAAAGAAGAGGTAAAAGTTAAAAGGAAATGTATAACATGATGAGGATAACCCAGAGGTTAGTTCAAAACCTAAAGGCGAAGGTTTCAGTAAAGAAGGAAGGAATGCCTGAATTTTCAGGAAATTCAAATGAACAGTGAAAAACATATCAGAGTTAGGATTTTCTGAAGTTCTTCACCAGACAAAACCAGAAAATGAATCCCCATTGACGATAATTAGAAAAAACAAAACAACAGATAAGGTAAAATTGATATGTAAACCCGTATGTCTGCCTTTCATATATCCGAATTAAATTGAAGTTCGACATGCTACAAAAGGATATGCTTGTTAGGTATAGTGCAGAAGGATATAGTTGTCAGACATACTATACTGTGCTCTATATAGTGTTTTAAAGTTTATATATAAAGCCCCTTCGACTACTGTAATGTGCTTGGATTAGTGGTTTGGATCTTAGCGATTAACACAGCATAAGCTTAACGTACTGCTGCCGAATTAGAAGTAACCCTAACATAAAAAATTCTATGGCACAGTAAATCAATATTTGCAACCGACCAAATATGAAAAAAATATTGTATCTATGTCTAACAGGGTTTATATATTATAGTGATTAGATAAATGATTGGGAGAAAAATTAAAATTTCACTTTTTTAATAAATTGAAGAA
>SNQJ01S0018141.1:18576-28828 GCA_010110895.2 Picea sitchensis | reverse complement strand
GCTAGGTGTCCTTATCCTAACAAACTAGAATAAAATAATTTCTAAAAACATTTAAACTATAAAATACTTAGACTATAGAACTTTAGGATTATGAGGCTAATAGAGTCTACTGCGGAATCAAATGAAAATTATTGAAAACTGGTGAATTAATTCCTGTCTGATCATCATAAGTTCATTGTGATCATTAGATCACTGGACCAATCTACAAGAATCATCAAAATTAAAACTCAACATTGATCGTTGGATCATAATGAGAGCACAATCGTATGGCTCAAATTGATTGTGCATATTGAACTAGCACGATCGTATGGCTCAAATTTATTGTGCATATTGAACTAGCATGATCATTAATTTCCAAGCTAGGACCCGAAGGTGTAATTCAAATCTGCCTTTGTAATTTTCGAGTCCATCGTTGATTGGATCAAACAGTCCACAATCATTTCAGAGTTGGTTGGCAGTTGACCAGAGTCAACACAAACTTGGACCTGAAGCTTTTTATCAAAACCATTTTGTATTTTTTCGAGTCCACCATTGATCAAGATTGGATGAACCTTGTTATTTCACATTATGTTGAGTATTTACCAGAGCCAAAATAGACTCGAACGCGGAAATATAATTCAAATACACATGTATATCGATCGTCCACTCAATCGTTGATTATAACTCAACTGTTGGTTTGGTTAAGTTCTTGGATAAGGTGTGTGGGTGGTTTCCCTCGGTCATAGGTCGAGTTCATATGTAACATGACGATGAGTTAAAGAGGAAAATGGAATAACGCATGGTTATAGGTGATGGTCACTTGATGAATTAAAGGAAGGGCCTTCAGGCTAGAGTACAAATGATCCAGATTATTTTCGACACGAAATGAGAGCGGAGATATAATAAATAAATGTACAGAGATATCTCAGATATCCAATATTATAACATAATGTATCAGAGATGCAACCATAAACACAGATATACAGTAATACACAATTTTCTATTAATGAGCAAAAATGTACAAAGACTGTAAAATACAGAGTGAAAGACTCGCTAGAATGGTGGCAACTTATCTCGGAGAAGAGATGTGACGATTACTCGCATCTGTGAGAAGATGATTTTACAATGAGGCTCCAAAGGCCTTTTTATCATAAATAAAATCCAAAACCCTAACCTTGGAAGATGAAAAGACAACAATTTTGTGGACTCCGTTTTGGGTAGTTTGGTGTATCAACTTCCTGAGGGCGTAACTTTGGCATACGATCTCCGTTTGGGGTGCACGATAGCTCGTTGGAAAGGTATCATCGAGGAGTTTCATTTTGGGGGCTCAATGAGATACTTCATCTATATTTGATAATATCAATCCCGAAAAAACTTCATTTAGGCCCTCAAAATGGCTCCGGAAGTTAAAAACTGCTAAAAATAGTAAATTGCCAAAATTGCCAGAAAACTATTTTGAGCGAGTTGGAAAAGGTGGCTGGCCACCAATACCCACCTGGATCAACAAAATAGGCTTGTGTGACTTGTTTTTCAAAACTGTTGGTCACAATGATTTGGTCCTATGAAGAAAAGGGGCCATGAATTAGCACTTGCCCAATGCTTGTACAACTAATGCTAGAGAGCTTCGAGTATAACCAAGGTCGCACCATTTTGCAGTAATTAAAGTCTGGTGTTTTTAGGCAAGCATCCCATGAAAAGTGCCTAGATTAATAGTTCCAATTGAGAATATGATTCTTAAATATAATTCTTCACTAAATAGATTTTGGAAAGGGACCAAGGTTACTCGACTACTTAAAGATGATAACCGAGAAATAATTTTGTTCTTAAAAACAACTTACATGGGAATTGAAGTCTCTTAAAATTGAAATCAACTATTAATGACAACAAAAATATCAACATTATTGGTAAATTAAATGAAGGGGTGCAATGGTTCATTATTAAAAAGACACATTGTTTCAAATTCATACATGTTGAGAGTCTATATAAACAAGGAAGTATGGTGAAAGGAAAATGTTTCTGTGGTATAATTTAGAAGATCAAAATACAGACAGAGTCCAAGAAAGAACTTGAAACATTCAAATGAAGTGAGGGTGGAAGGGAGGAGCAAGGGAGGATTGGAGTCCTCTACAGGTTGAAGCATGAAATAGGGAGTTGCAACTTCCTCAAGTTGGTGCTTGAAACAAGAGGATTGGAGTCCTCTACAGGTTGGAGCATGATCTACAGGGAGTTGGTGCTTCCTCAAGTTGGAGCTTGGAAAATAGGGGATTGGTGTCTCCTTGAGTTGGTGCTCAAAATAAGAGAGATTGGTGTCTCTTACAAACTGTAACTTGTAAAAGAAATATAATTTTTATGATTGTTACATTTAAAATTTAAAGTTATGTATATTCTTGTTGATAAATTGTTGTAAATTGTTATATAATTAATTTAATTTGAGAAAAAAAAAAAAATATTGATTCACCCCCCTCTCAGTATTGAACAACATTCCAACAATTGGTATCATAACGTGTTCCTTCACCACAGTTTAACCACTTGAAGGCAGATTTTGAGAAATCCAATTGATCAATAATAAGGAGTGTCCTCCAATAGAGCACCATTGTTCAAAGGAAATGATTATGCATTTTGGAGTATAAGGATGAGAAGTTACCTGATGGCTCTTGGATGTGATGTTTGGATATATGTGGTGAATGGTTACACTAAGACAACTATTGCACCCTCAGATGTTGCTACAAATAAACTTTGCAATGATAATTCAAGGGTTGTTAATGCAATTCTGGGTGGATTAACAAACCCCATATTTGTGAAAGTGATGCATTGTAAATCAACAAAATAAATTTGGTACAAACTTAAATTCATCTATGAAGGACATGGAAAATTTAATCAAGAAAAACTTCAAACATACAGAGAGAAGTTTGAGAGTCTGAAGATGAAAGAGGAAGAAAACATTGCAGAATATTTTCAAAGAGTGGATGAAATAGTCAATTCAATTAGAGCATTGGGAGAAGAGATAAAAGGCAAAAATATTGTCCAAAAGGTGATGAGATCATTACCAATGAGATATGATGCCAAGTTATCTACCTTGGAAGATCGAGAATACCTTGACAAACTTACAATGGATGAACTTCATGGAATTCTTATATCCTATGAAATGAGATCTGAGCAAGAAAATTCATCAAAAAGGGAAACAACCTTCAAAGCATCAAAATAAACAAAGAACCATGAGCATGTGCTAAATGAAAATCACTTAGACATATCAGATGAAGAAGAGGCCAATTTTATAAGGAAACTCTAGAAAGGGTCTGGGAAATATAAAGGGAAGTTACCCTTCAAGTGCTTCAACTATGGCAAAGTTGGGAATTTTGCCTCTAAATGTCCTTATCCCAAGCAAGTGGATAGTGATGATGAATATACTTATAACCATAGAGAACTTAAGAAGAGAAAAACTAGAAACAATAAGAAATTCTACAAGAAAAAGAAAAAACTTCTACTCCAAAGAAGACAATAGTTCATCTGGCATGAGTGAAGATGAAGAGACACAAATTTTATTTATGGGCATAGAAACTCAAAATAATGTTGTTGATGATAATGAATAAAACTATGAAGTTGAAAGAGAAGTATACCTTGAAGAATAACTTATTAGTGCACTTGAAGAACTGAGAAAATATAAAAAGAAGAACAAATCATTCAGAGAAAAACTATTATAATATGAAGAAAAACAAAAATCAATAGAAAAGGAAGTTTCAATAACCATCAAGGAATCAAAACAAATCATTATTGACTTGATGACTCAACTCCAAGAAGCCAAAAGAATTGAAGAGGTCATAAGTAAACAACTCAATGAAAAGCAATTAGACCGTGAAATGATAGAGGCTAAAATTATTTTTCTAAAAAGAGAACTTGAGAAAGGAAACAACCAATCGAGATTTGAAAACAGTTCAAGAATCTTGGATGATATTATTAACAGTGAAAGATCATCAAGCAATAAGTCAAGACCGGGTTACGATCAAAAGAATTCTAACAAAGGATCTAACTCTACATCTCAGGAAACTAACACAAATCCAAAAATTTATGTAGCTGCCCTTCAGAGATATTTCAAAAAGGAAGAAAGAAAAATAAAGATTTATTCTAATGAACAAAAACATTCTCTCCCTTCAAAAGAAAATGAATATAGAAGGAATACAACTACAAGAAGAACTCCCCCAAAAAGGTATCAACATCTCTTTCTTGGCGATTGTTTCTCTTGCAATAATTTTGGGAATAAAGCATTACATTGTAGAGTTTATGGAAAATAAAATCATAAAAATATTCAAAGATATGGTTATGAGAACAACAAGAATAATAATAATAAAGAGAACATAAACTGTAATTCATTCTCTCCACTACAAAATAACAATGTTGAATGCCACAAATGAAACAATTATGGTCACAAAGATAGTGATTGTTGAGCCCTAAATCGTGGCACATTACCCTTTAATTGGGGTATATTACATTAGTATTGTTATTTTATTTATGTCGTCTTGGGTCCATTAGTTGTAATTGTACCTCCTAGTCTCCTATATATACCAAGGAGACCTTTTCATTTGGAATCATCTTGTATTTGTGAATTCATATGATGTATAAGGAGGTTTCCCCCTAGAAGAGGCTTATTATTTGAATTTATCTCTTTGTCAAGGTGTTGAGTACTTATTCTAAGGTTTTTATGCTATTTTTATAATTGGTTCTTAACATTTGGTATCAAAGCTAGACAAACCTCGGGGCTGGCTTCTTCAAAACAAGTCTTCTTGGAATTTTCCCTACAACTTTATTTCTAGAAGGTTTCAGGATCTAAAATTTCTATGGTGTGGAGGAAACATATAGATATAACTTGGGTCCAAATTTCATATCTTGGTTTGTTATATTTTTGGAGATACATTCTGTTCAAGTTAGGGTTTTTGACTAGTCTCGAAACTAGTCTGAAGAAGGTCTTCTTGGATTTTTCACTCCCAATTTTTTTTGGCTTGGTTTAAGATTTTGAATTTTTTAAAATACGAATGTGGAATAGTGAAGTATATTTTGTACAAATTTCAGCCCTTGATTATCTATATTCTGAAAGTTATTCTATGAGGAAATTAAGGTTTTTGGCTGGTCCATATTTCAGTCTAAAATATGTGTTCTTGGGAAAATTGTTATATATGAAGCTACAAACCTCCAAATTGAGTGAGACATGTTCCATTGGTTAGGGTACAGACCTAATTTTTACTAGTAAAAAATTCAAGTTCTGAAGTGAATATAGTGACAAGTGGCAGTCCATACAAGTTTGCTCTCATGAAAGGGAAAAAAATCAACACATCTTGGGAAAGTTATCATAAAATTATCTTGGAGAATCCAATCTTGGTATAACCTCTGGGGTTGGAAAGAAGACACATCAGGCTACCTCAGGCCAAAATTTTAGACTCATAAGGGACAAAATCGCAGATCTAAAGCAAAAGAAAGGTCGACTAACAAAACAATCTCCAAATCAGCGTTTTAAAAGGTGCGTTTTTTGTTGTTGTTGGAAATTTGCATATCTTTTGACTAGATAGATCCAATTGGGTGATTCAAAAAGTGGAATAAAGTGGGATAAAAGGAGTATCACATAAAATTGGGAGAATATTAGGGATTTTTAGGTACAAACATATTCTTGTGTCTCTAAACTTAGGAGCTGTCGTTACTTGTCAGTGCTACAACACGGGGACAATTTGGTTCTACCACGTACCTAGAGTATTTGGAAGGCCCCTTTCGAACGATTGTACATTAGACAACACTACTACATATTTGAGCTCCCATGTGCCTGGCGTATATTGGGAGACCCCCTATAATCCTAAGACCAACTGAGTAAACCATGTGGTCATCTTATTTCTATAGTACACCAAGAAAAACATTAAGGGAAATCACTCTCTAGTACCTGGGTAGTTGGATAGTACAGATAAAGGCATGGTCAAGCCTCCTTAGTTAGTTCCATGAGGTATTAGGATGAATACTATTCTTGGACCCTGTATGTATATGAGAGAGCTATAGCACCTGACACTCCCTTTTCTATGAGGACCTATGCCTTAGTAAGCCAATTAGGAATTCCTACCTTGCAGTGATACTTGGTCAACATGCCACCAAAAAAGGGAAATTATACACCAAATAAGCCCTCAGACAGTCCTACTTGGAATCTTGATGAAGGTAAAGAAATGCGAAAGGACATATATGATTTACAAAAGAAGGCAGTAACAAAAGATGATGGATTCGATTGAAACTAATCTAGAACTGATGATGGATACTAAGATGGATGGATTAAAATGGGAGATCATGGAAGGGTTGAAATTTTTTCTAATAGAGAGGCTGCCTGAAAGTGACAATGTATCCCATGAAATTCATGATGAGGACACAAGGAAGATGAATCTAGACTGGAGAAACTCTAGCTTTGGGTTCAAGACCAACCACTTTTCTAAGATAGATATGAGGAAGTTTGATGGAAAAGATCCAATCACATGGATACTCCAGATGGAGCAGTTCTTTGATCTACATGATGTGCCACACACACAAAAGGTATGAATTGCATCTTTATATTTAGAACCTAATCAATTTGTGTGGTCTGGATGTCTTTGTTCTAAAAAATCACTTGTCACTTGGACAATTTTCACGGAAGAAATGATAACACACTATGAGGATACACAAAGCAATACCTTCTTAAGCCAATTGATAAATCTCAAGCAACAAATTTCAGTTGTGGAGCACATTGAGAACTTCCAAAGATTGAATATAAATGTAACATATATTCCAAATGAGCACTTGATTCATGTCTTCATAGGAACTTTAGAGGATAACATTCAACATGAGGTTCGCCTTTGGGAACCCAAATCATTGGAGAATGCGTTTAGGGTGGCGAGAAATGTTGAAAGTAAAAATCTGGCTATGGCTACTTGAAGGACCACCCCTAACATCTATTGAGAGAATATTGTTCATTCTTCTAAACCACCTCAACCTACAAGGTTGACACATCAACAATTGGAGGAAAGAAAAACAAAAGGTTTATTCTTTAATTGTGACAATAAGTACAGTAAGGGACATAAGTGTGGTGAGAAGAAATTATTCTACATAAATTGTGAAGAGGAAGAAGAAGAAGAAGAAGAAGAAGAACCATCTCAAGATGAAGATATAGAAGATATTTCTTCTGAAGAGATGACTCCCACTATATCATGTCATGCATTGGCTGGAATTATCACTCCTCAAACCCTCAAGATCAAAGGATATATAAAAAAGAAAAAGGCAATAGTGCTAATTGATTATAGTAGTACTCATAATTTCATTCACTATAAATAAGCCAAAGCTCTCAATTGCTTTATATATCCAGTACTAGAGTTTCAAGTAATGATTGCAAATGGAGGAACTATCAATTGCTCAGGAAAATACCATAATATAAATCTTACTATGGGGGAATATGTAATGAATAGTCCAATGATTTATATACCCATGGGTGGTGTTGATGTCGTACTAGGGGTCCAATGGTTACAATAATTGGGAACAATTGATTTTAATTTTCAAGAACTTTTCATGATATTTTCATTGGAAGGAAAGGAATTTGAGTTAAGGGGTATCATAGGGAAACCCAGTAAGGTCGTAAGCTCTAATGTAATGATACAATTATTGAAAAAGAGGCACCGGGGTGTAATTGTACAACTATGCTCACTAGATGTTCAAACATCTAAGACATCTATTCCTCTAGATCTCCAAGGGATCATTGATAAGAATTCCAAAGTATTTAAATATATTCCCATAGGTCTTCCACCCACTCACGATCATGATCATGATATTCACTTAATTCCTGGGAGTGTTCCTCCTAACATCAGGCCTTATAGATACCCTTATGTCCAAAAGAGTGAAATTGAGTGTATGGTTGAAGAAATGTTAGAGGTTGGAATTATTAGACCTAGAAAAATTTCTTACTCTGCATTGGTGGTAATGGTGCTCAAGGAAGAGGGATCATGGCATATGTGTTGAGATTATAGAGAGCTCAACAAGATCACCATTAAAGATAAGTTTCCCATTCTCGTCATTGATGAATTGTTATATGAACTACATGGAGCAATCTACTTCACAAAGTTGTATCTCTGTTCATGGTACCATCAGATTAGAATGAAGGAAGAAGATATCCCCAAAACAACATTCATAATTCATGAAGGCCATTATGAATTTTTGGTCATGCCTTTTGGCCTTACAAATGCACCTTCCACATTCCAAGGGTTGATGAATTCCATTTTCAATCCCTTCCTTCAAAAATTTGTGTTAGTATTTTTTGATGATATACTAATCTATAAAAAGCCTTGGGAAGATCATGTTTGACATGTTGACAGGGTGCTACAACTACTAAAGGAGAAACAACTATATGCCAAATTGTCTAAATGTTTCTTTGGGGTGAAGGAGGTAGAGTATTTGGGTCACATTGTATCTCATGAAGGTGTCAAAGTAGACCCTAACAAGATTAAAGCCATGATGGACTGGCCAATTCCCAAAACATTGAATAATCTTAGAGGATTTTTGGTTTTGACGGGTTACTACCGCAAGTTTGTTCATAACTGTGGAAGAATAACAACACCTTTAACTTCATTAACTAAGAATGATGCATTTTCATGGAATCCAGAGGAAACTCAATATTTTGAACAACTTAAAGACGAAATGTGGAAATCTCGTGTCTTGACCACACCAAACTTCACAAAAACCTTTATTGTGGAGTGTGATGCCTCAGGAAATGGAATTGGTGTTGTTCTAATGCAAGAAGGAAGGCCCTTTGATTTTAAAAGTCGAACACTCAAGGGAAATGACTTACACAAACCCATTTATGAGAAGGAATTGATGACAATACTACATGCATTAAAGCAATGACACCCTTACCTAATAGGTAGGCACTTCAAGGTCAAAACAGATCATGATAGTCTTAAATAATTCTCAGAACAAATACTATCTTCATAATAGCAACAAAAATGGGTGACCAAGATGTTGGGTTATGACTTTGAAATAATCTACAAAAAAGGGAAGAAAAATGTTGTGGCAGATGCACTCTCAAGAAAGGATGAAGATGTTGAGGAATTTCTCTGTGATATCTCTATCATCCAACCTAATTGGATAACATAAGAAATGGATGAATGGAAGAATGTTGAATAAATGTGGACTCTCATTCAAAGGTTGCAGTAGGATTCCATTGCATCCAATAAATTTACATGTAAAAATGATTCACTATGGTACAAATATCACTTATATTTATGTAAGAACTCCCAAATCAAACAAAAGGTACTTTTGGAATTGCACACCTCTCTGGTAGGAGGGCACTTAGGATTTTTGAAAACCTATCACATGGTCAAGAGGGAATTGTTTTGGGATGGCCTTAAAACAAATGTTCAAAGGTTTGTGGCAGAATGTTTGGTTTTCCAACAAAATAAGGTGGAAATAATTAAGACCCCAGGTCTTTTACAACCATTAACCATTCTAAGTCAGCGTTGGGAGGAGGTTTCCATGGATTTCATCATAGGGTTACAAAATTATGAAGGAAAGAGTGTCATCATGGTGATTGTTGATAGGCTTACTAAGTATGCACACTTTTGTGCACTCTCTCATCCTTTCAAAGCCAACACAATTTCTACCGCATTCATGGAGACAATTCAAAAACTACATGGAAGCCCAAAGATTATTGTAAGTGATAGAGATCCCATCTTCACTGGACATTTTTGGATATAATTATTTTCTTGTTTGGGTACTCAATTGGTTCATAGCTCATCTTATCATCCTCAATATGATGGAAAAACTAAGATAGTGAAAAAATGTTTGGAAGGCTACCTTCGTTGCTTTGTCTCTGATAAAAAAACACAATGGTTCAAGTGGTTACCCTTGGCAGGATGGAGGTATAACACTTCCTTTCATACTGCAAGAAAAATGACACCATTTATGGCGCTTTATGGATATCACCCACCGCCCATCACTTCTTCTCTTAAAGAAAAATCTAAGGTTCAATCAGTGGAAGATCACATCAAGGATCAACACAAATTTCTCCAATTCTTAAAGGACAACTTGACCATGTCACATAATCACATGAAACAACAAGCAAATCAACATCGTAGTGAAAGATGATTTGAAATAGGGGATTGGGTATTTTTAAGATTACAACCATACAAACGGATGTCCCTCAAGCAATCTAAGAAGGATAATGAATTATCACCGAAGTACTATGGCCCTTATAAGGTGTTTCAAAAGATTGGTACTATGGCATACAAATTGG
>SNQJ01S0018141.1:0-10244 GCA_010110895.2 Picea sitchensis | reverse complement strand
AATTGGAGTTGCCTGCATCTTCGCGAGTACACCCAGTTTTCCATGTTTCATGCTTAAAGAAGGTTATAGGTGACAATATCCTAGTTCAAACTATATTTCCAGAACTTGACGAGGAAGGAAAAATCATATTGGATCTTGAAGCTATAACTGACACAAGAGTTCGCCAACTGAGGAATATATCATTTTTAGATTATCTCATTAAGTGGAAGAAACTACATGCTGAAGATTCCACGTGGGAAGATGAGTCTTTTATACAGAAGCATCCAGAACTACTCAAGCATTGAGGAAAACACTTCTCTGAAGTGGAGGGGCATGTTAAGCCCTAAATTATGGCACATTACCCCTTAATTGGGGCATATTACATTAGTAATATTATTTTATTTATGTCGACTTGGGTCCATTAGTTGTAATTGTACCTCCTAGTCTCCTATATATACCAAGGAGACCTTTTCATTTGGAATCATCTTGTATTTGTGAATTCATATGATATATAAGGAGGGTTCCCCCTTGAAGAGGCTTATTATCTGAATTTGTCTCTTTGTCAAGGCATTGACTACTTATTTTGAGGTTTTTATGCTATTTTGATATTTGGTTCTTAACAGTGACTGTACACTACCTAAGCATCCCATAAAAACTTCCAAAATTCAAGAAGAAAAGCATAAGAAGACAAGGAAATAAAAACAAATGGAAGAAAAAGAAACAAAGTGTAACGTAGCCTTATATGCTAAAGATAAAAGAAGTCAATGATACCTTGACAATGGATATTCAAATCATATGACAGGAGATCAAGACAAAGTCCTCATTCTGAAAAGGAAAGAAAAAGGAAGAGTTAATTTTGGAGATAATGTCTCTGCCAAGATACTTGGAAAGGGTACAACCAGTCTGGGAAATAACAAAGCTAAAGAAGAAAATGTGCTATTAGTTGAAAATATGAAGCCTAATCTCCTCAGTGTAAGCCAAACATGTGATCAAGGACACATACTCATATTCGACTCTCAAAAATGTGAAATTAGGAAAGAGGGCTCATGAAAATTAGTGGTTGTTGCACCCATGACACCAAACGATGTATATATCTTAAACATAGAAGAAGAAGAAAAATGTTTCATAAGCCAAATAAATGAAAGTTGGCTATGGCATAGAAGAATGGTACATATAGGTTTTGACAATTTGATAAAATTTAGTAAAAAAGAAGCTATTGGAGATATGCCAAAGGTTATTAAACTTTCAAACTCTGTTTGTAGGCACTACCAACATGGAAAGAAGAGAAGAGTAAGATTCAAGACAAAAAAATACTCTACATCAAAACCATTATAACGTGTTCACACTGAACTCTGTGGACCAACAAGAACTAAATGCATGCAAGGTGAACATTACTTCATTTTATTCATTGATGACTATACAAGAATGACTTAATATATTTTCTTAAAGAGAAATCAAAAGCATTCAAAAAATTCAAAGCCTTCGAATCACATGCTGAAAATGAGACTAATATCAAAATCAAGTGTCTAAGATTATACAATGGAGGGGAATTTACCTCAGATGAGTTCACTGAGTTTTGTGAAATTCATGGAATTAAAAGACACTTTTCAACTCCAAGAACTCCCCAACAAAATGGAGTTGTTGAAAGGAAAGATAGAACTATCCAAGAAGCATCCATAATTATGTTAAATGAAGCCAAAATCTCATACATATATTGTAAATAAGTTATATATACAACAATATACATACTTAACATATCACAACTTAGAGTTAACCATGACAAGACACCATATGAGTTGTGGTTTGGTAGACCAACATCAATAAAACACTTCAGAGTCTTTGGGAGCAAATTCTATATAAAAAGAGATGATGATAATCTTTGAAAATTTGATTCCAGATCAGATGAAGGCATATATCTTGGTTACTCATCCAATAAAAAGGCCTACAAATGCTATAATACGAGGCGACACAAAATTATGGAAAGTGAAAATGTAAAGGTGGATGATCTAACATCAAGAAGAATCAAATCTCAAGACAATTCACAAGTTGAAGAAATAAGAAGAGACGATGATGATGATGAAGAAATTGAAGAAATACAAGAAGAAGAATCACAAAGTGAAGAATAAAATGAAGAGGAAGCATCACCAAGACAAGAGTCAAAAGAACCATCAAGAAGAGTACAAAGAGATCATCCTGAAAGTCAAATCATAGGCAACAAAAGTGTTGGAGATGAAACAAGAAGAAGGCTAACATATGAATCAGAACAAACAATGTTCTCCCTAATAGAACCCAAAATATTTACAGAAGACAACAGAGATGAATATTGGATTAAAGACATGAATGAAGAGCTTGATCAAATAGAGAATAATTAGACCTGGGAACTTGTCCAAAGAACAAAAGACAAAAAAGTGGTAGGGACCAAGTGGATTTTTAAAAATAAAGTTAATGAAGATGGTCAAATTACAAGGATTAAAGCAAGATTAGTGTGCAAAGGATATGCACAAGTAGAAGGGATTGAATTTGAGGAAACATTTTCCCCAGTAGCCAGATTAGAAGCTATCCGAATTTTCTTGGCATTTGCATGTTTTAAAAATTTCAAAATATATAAAATGGATGTCAAATCAACATTCGTAAATGGAAATCTAGAGGAAGAAGTTTATATAGAAAAACATGAAGGATTTATATTATCTGAAAATAAAGACTATGTGTCTAAATTAAAGAAATAATTATATGGTCTCAAATTACAAGCTCCCAGAGCATGGTTTTCAAGACTTTATAATAATATACAACATGAAGGATACAAAAGAGGAGCTACTGACAACAATCTTTACATTAAAATTAAAAATCATAATATGATTATTGTTGTAGTATATGTGGATGATATCATCTTTGGAAGTAATCTAAATCCTCTAAGCAAGCAATTTTCTACAGAAATGCAAAAAGCATTTGAGATGTCAATGCTTGGTGAATTGACATTCTTCCTAGGATTACAAGTTTCACAATTAGACAAAGGTATATTCATATCTCAGACCAAATACATTAAAGAAATGTTGAAGAAATTTCAAACGGAAGATTGTAAACCTATGATCACTCCTATGATTACAGGATGCAAACTAAGCAAAGATGATGAATAACTAGAGGTAGACCAAACCATGTATAGATCAATGATTGGTAGACTATTATATGCAACAAAAACAAGACCATTCATCATGCAAGTTGTAGGAGTAGTGGACAAATTTCAATCTACACCTAAAGAAACACAAATGAAGGCAATTAAAAGGATTTTTAGATATCTCAAAGGTACCTTGGATTTTGGATTATGGTATCCAAAAGGAGAATACTTCACTTTAAATACATATACTGATGCAGATTGGGCATGAAGTATTGATGACAAAAAGAGCACTAGTGGAGGAGCATTCTTCCTAGGAAAATGTCTTGTGTCATGGCTAAGTAAAAAACAACCCTCCATATCACTATCTACAACAAAAGATGAATAGATTGTTGTTGCATCCTATTGCACTCAAGTAATTTGGATGAAAAAAACTATAGAAGACTTACAAATAAAGTATGATCATCCAATTCTTATGAACTGTGACAATACCAGTGCTATAAACCTTTCTGAGAATCCTTTCATGCACTAAAAACCAAGCATATCCCAATTAAATTTCATTTTTTAAGGGAACATGTTTCTCAAAAAATTGTTAAAGTGGAATATGTGGATATTAAAGAACACATTGCAGATATATTCAGAAAACCCTTACCCATGATTACTTTTGAATACCTTAGACAAAAATTGGGGGTAATCTCCATTTCTAATTGAATTGCACAAGTTTCATCAGAGAAGGAGTACATGGGCAGGGGGAGTATTACCTCAGTGGGAGAAAAGAAACATCCCCTCTGCCATTGTTGTCAAAGTGGGAGGATAAACAGTAAAACTCAATTAATAAATAAAGGGATTTTATTTTGTTTCCATCAATTCCACAGGGGGAGAATGTTGGACATGGTGTTGGCATTGATGTCAAAGGAGGTCAATATGCTCAATATTGGACATAATGTTATGAAGTTGACATGAATTTCAAAAGAGGGATAATATGGAATTGAAACAAAATTTTGGATATGAAGTATCTTTGATGTCAAAATGTAGTCATTAACATGGCCTAGGAATCTATCCGTGTTGAGAGCTTGATTAATGTCCATGTATTCATATCAGTATTCCAACAAAAAGTATATTGTTCATTTTTGAAGATATCATGAAAAATATAGTGGAATTTTGTCTAGTGTTATTCCTATGTCTTTATCATCTACTGAAATAGTGATCCAGGTGGATATCGGTGGCCACCCACCTATTCCAACTGTCTCAAAACACTCTTTTGGCAGTTTACTATTTTTAGCAGTTTTTCGGTTCCTAAACTTCTGGGGCCATTTTGAGGGCCTAAATGAAGGTTTTTTGGGATTGATCACCTCAATAATAGTCAAAGGATTTGATTGAGCCCCCAAAATGAATCTCCTCGACGATATATTTCCAACGAGCTATCATGCGCCCCAAACAAAGATTGTATGCCAAAGTTACGCCCCCGGGAAATTAATACACCAAACTACCCAAAACGGGGTCCACAAAACTGTTGGATTTTCATCTTCCAGAGTTAGGGTTTTGGACTTTATTTATGTTGAAAAGGCCTTTGGAGCCTCATTGTAATGATTATATTCTTGCAAATGTGAGTAGTCATCACATCTCTTCTCATATATAAGCTGCCAACATTCTAGCAAGTCTTTCATTCTATATTTCTACAGTTTTGTACATTTCGCTCATTAATAGAAATTGTGTATTACTGTATCTTTGTGTTTATGGTTTCATCTATGATATATTTCTGTTATATTATTAGATATCTGAGATATCTTTGTACATTTGTTTGTTATATCTCCGTTCTCATTTCGTGCTAAAAATAATCCAGATCAGTGGTTTCAGAGAAAGCTGCTCTTGCTCATTTTTTTAGTGCATGTCCCCGACGAGGTCTAAGTATAGAAAGTTGGGTCTCGAGCTTGTCTCTCTTAAGGAAAATCTCTCTCGCACACCCAAAAAACCCTCCATGGTGAAAGAAAAGAAAAATGATAGAGCAAACAATTCTATTAATCTATTGCTTGAGCAAGCTCTCACGCGATAGAGGACGAAATGATGGAGAATTTTTCCCACATCCTTCAATGCCCGTCGATAATAGCTGATAGGTATTCATCAAGAGGCCACTTTGGAGGCACCTCACCTTTCAAGCTACAAGTTAATTTTGATATTCTCGTATTTGAAGGACATATAGATGTAGATGCCCTAGAAAAATGGTTAAATTTTCTAGAAGGTTATTTATCTGTTCATAATTTCTTCGATAGGGAAAAGATCACATTCACACTCGTTAAGGCTCTCCCCCATGTCAAACATTGGTGGGAAACTTACTAGGAGAAAATTTCCACAAAGGAGTCTGGAATATATGGGGTCGAGCCCACTTGGGATTTTTTTGTGGATGCGGTCAAGGAACAATATTACCCTGTTGGTAACCATGATTACCAGTACATGTCAGAGTTCACCAATACCTTCCATATCTTGCGCACCAAGATGCATATCAAATATTCTAAGTGTCATTTGGTTCTAAAATATCATGGGACTCTACACAAATACATCCAAAATGAAATGGAGTTTCTGGACATCTCATTGCTGGGAGCTTCCTATCGATATGTTGTCAAAATCGAGTAGAAACTTAGGCACCAGAACAAACGAGAGTTTGGGTCTACAAATATGCAACAAGAAAAGTATGATAAAGATGACCCTAACAAACAACCTCCTGAAAATCAGTCCAAGCCATAGGAAAAGAAGGGTCACGGGAAGACTAAGAAGGAAACTAGAAAGTGGTGTGATTTCCACAAAATCCCCTGGCATAACACTAATGAGTGTCTCTTAAAATAGTCATTGGTGGTCGAGATCAAAGACAAGGAGATGAACCCTGATTGAGAATCCGATTCAAAAAATATTGGTAGAAGACAGATCATCGACATAGACCCCATTGCTATTGTCGTGACTACAACGATTCAATCAGAAGAACCAACATATCCTTAAGAGGGGAAGCGCCTTTTTCATTCACAAATGTGGGTGAAGGGAACCCTGTTACATTTATTGTTGATAGCGGAAGCCACAAGAATGTCATCTCAACAGAGGTTATCAAACAATTCAGATTGTCGACAACACCACACCCACAACCATACAACATCGAGTGGCTTCACCAGGGATGTGATCTTTGTGTCGGCCAATAGTGTCAATTGTCATACAACATCCAACCCTTCAAGTATGAGGTACTATGTGATTTTTCCCCATTGGATGTTTGTGATGTTCTCTTGTGCCAACCGTATATGTGGAAGTGCCACACTATCTATGAGTCTTGACCCTGTAGTGTCATTATTACTCTGGGGGGTCATTTATACAGGATACCAAAGGTAGTTTCAAATACTATTCCACCTAAACAGTTCCACAAGGTAGTATCTCATGCTACAAAATTCAACTTCTTCACAGTATGTTCAAAAGGTGAACAGAAGAACGTCGCAACCATTGTAGCCTCAGTCCAAGCACCTTCTGTCCAACAGAAGCAGGTCGAAAATATTGAAGTAAATATTAAGGAATCCTTATGCACACAATCATATCATGTAGCCATACTGGTTTAAAAGGCCCAATCCTTCCAGCCATAGGTTCGTAAAAACCTTCAACAAGCTAAGCAACACAACTTCTCCAGCAAGGCAAGCAACTCATCAAGATGCAAATTCAAAAAATGTTTTTCCCTCTCCCTCGGGCACTCAACACAATGGATACCATTGCTTCTTAAGGAGGGAGGATTGATCTAGGTAGATATTGGTGGCCACCCACCTATTCCAACTGGCTCAAAACACTCTTATGGAAGTTTACTATTTTTAGCATTTTTATGGTTCCTAAACTTTCAAGGCCATTTTGAGGGCCTAAATGAATTTTTTTCAGAATAGAGCACCTTAATTATAGCCAAAATATATAATTGAGCCCCCAAAACGTGTCTCCTCAACGATACCTTTCCAATGAGCTATCATGCGCCCAAAACGGAGATCATATGCCAAAGTTACGCCCCCGATAAGTTGATACACCAAACTACCCAAAACGGGGTCCACAAAATTGTTGGCTTTTCATCTTCTGGGGTTAGGGTTTTGTAATTTCTTTATGTTAAAAATGCCTTTGGAGCCTCATTTTAACGATCATCTTCTTGTGAATGTGATTAGCCGTCACATCTCTCCTTAGAGTTAAGTTGTCACCATTCTAGTGAGTCTTTCACTCTGTATTTCTACAGTTTTGTACATTTCACTCATTAATAGAAATTGTGTATTATTATATCTATGTGTTTATGGTTGCAACTATGATATATTTATGTTATATTATTGGATATTTGAGATATATCTGTACATTTCTTTATTATATCTCCGCTCTCATTTTGTGTCGAAAATAATCTGGATCAAACAATGAATACAACTTTGGCACAAACAATGAATGCATGTGTTAGTGTTATTGTGTTAACAACATCAATAGGGTTTAATACTTCGATATGTGACATGATTAATATTTTCCCTCCACGTCGTATCTCAAATTGTGTTTATGTCTACTCCATTAAGTCTTTCAACTCAAGTGCCCAAATATAAATTTATCTACATCCATTACTATTGAGACAAATAATATATGAGTCTGCTCTCGAATCAAATGCAAAGTATTGAAAACTGGTGAATGAATTCCCATCTGATCATCATAAGTTCACTATGATCACTAGATCATTGAACTAAGCTAAAATAATCCTCAATATTAGAACTCAACATTGATCGTCGGATCAAAATGAGAGCATGATCATATGGCTCAAATTGATTGTGCATATTGAACTAACACGATCGTTAATTTCCAAGCTAGGACTCGAAGGTGTAATTCAAATCCACCTTTGTAATTTTCGAGTCCATTGTTGATTGGATTGGACGGTCCAAAATCATTTTGAGGTTGGTTGGAATTTGACCAAAGTCAACACAAACTTGGACCCAAATCTTTTATCAAAACCATTTTATATTATTTCGAGTCCACCATTGATCAAGACTGGACGACCCTTGTTATTTCTCATTATGTTGAGTATTGACTAGAGTCAAAATAGACTCAAACATGAAAATATAATTCAAATACACTTGTATATCAGTTGTCCACTCAATCGTTGATTATAATCCAACCGTTGATTTGGTTAAGTTCTTGGATAAGGTGTGTGGGTGGTTGCCCTTGGTCACAGGTTGAGGTAATATGTTAAGTGGCGATGAGTTAAAGCGGAAAATGGGATAACTCATGGTTATAGGTCATGGTCACTTGATGAATTAAAAGAAGGGCCTTCAGGCTAGAGTACAGAACAGGCATGTGCGACTTGTTTGTCAAAATTGTTGGTCACAATGATTTGGTCCTATGAAGAAAAGGAGCCATGAATTAGCACCTGCCCAATGTTTGTACAACTAATGCCAGAGAGCTTCGAGTAGAACCAAGCTCGCATAATTTTACAACAATTAAATTATGGTGTTGTTAGGAAAGCAACCCATGAAAAGTGGTTGGTTTAACAGTGCCAGTTGATAATATGATTCTTAAATATAACTCTTCACTAAATAGATTTTGGAAAGGGACCAAGGTTACTCGACTAATTAAAGACGATAACAAAGGAATAATTTTGTTCTTAAAAACAAATTACAAGGGAATTAAAGTCTCTTAAAATTAAAATCATCTATTAACGACAACAGAAATATTAGCAATATTGGTAAATTAAATGAAGAGGTGCAATGGTTCATTATTAAAAAGACACACTATTTCAAATTCATACCTATTGAGAGTCTATAAACAAAGAAGTATGGTGAAAGGAAAGTGTCTCTGTGATCTAATTTAGAAGATAAAAATATAGCCAGAGTCCAAGGAAGAACTTGAAACATTCACATGAAGTGAGGGTGAAAGGGAGGAGCAAGGGAGGATTGGAGTCCTCTACAGGTTGAAGCCTGAAACATGGAGTTGCAGCTTCCTCAAGTTGGTTCTTGAAAACAAGAGGATTAGAGTCCTCTACAGGTTGGAGCCTGATCTACAGGGAGTCGGTGCTTCCTCAAGTTGGTGCTTGGAAAACATGGGATTGGTGTCTCCTTGAGTTGGTGCTCAAAATAAGAGAGATTGATGTCTCTTACAAAATGTAACTTGTAAATGAAATATAATTTTTATGTTTGTTACATTTATAATTCATAGTTTTGTATATTCTTGTTGATAAATTGTTGTAAATTAATATAGAATTAATTTAATTTGAGAAAAAAAAGCAATATTGATCCACCCCCCCTCTCAGTATTGAACAACATTCCAACACTATTAATTGGTTTTTCCCGGTTTAGGTTTTCCAAGATAAAATCATGTTGTTTCTACGTTATGGTTGATTTTTTTTTATCTCTCGATTTTTTAATATAATCCAACGTCAAATGAACTATGAGTTAAAAGAGTTGTTTACTTTCAATGATCCTCTTGAAAGTAAAAAAAAATAAAAGCAAGAGAACTAATCCTTTTGACATAAACTCTTGGATTAGGAGAATGAAAATAATGTTTAGGAAATAACGAATTAAAAGAAAAAGAACTTATCCAAGAGTTGTTTCAAGAAATATTGTTGATGCGGTGGCTCCTGAAATGAAAGAAACAAGCAAAGGAATATTAGGAGAGGTAGTTGAAGATATTATTTGAAATTTTGTGTTTTAAAGTCATTAACCATATGCTAAAACTAAAGGTAGAGTTATTGAATTAGATGGAGAGAATGGACCAAGGACTGAAAGCAGTCAAAGTCACCAATAAGAGGATGAAAAACTCACTCATCAATGTTGTAATGGAGTTGGAGTAATAGAGGACCAATACCAATATTGGAGATTTCATTAAAAAAATTGGCCATATGAAAGCATATATAGATACATTTGGTTTTATTTGTTTTTTAATTTTCTTGAGTCAATAGATATGTTCATCTTAGGTTTGGTGGTAGAGGTTGTTAGTCAGATATGTATTAACAAAACCTTGTAGTGATTTTATGATGAAGGATTTGTGATGTGATCAACATAAAAGGTGAAATGGGAAAAAACTTACAACTCCCTTAGTTAAATAAGTGTCTAAACATTCAATTGAAGATCAATACATCATCCATATATGTTACCCCTACACCATAGAATATCAAAGTTATACATATATA
>SNQJ01S0018140.1:174201-185133 GCA_010110895.2 Picea sitchensis | reverse complement strand
AAGAAAGAGTTATGGGGGACTAAACTCCACTAGGTAGGGAAAGGGATGGGGTTGAGAGGCTAGGAAAAAGGGATGAGCTTGAGGGCTTAACCCCAAGGGAATATTATAATGTATTTTCCTGAAACAATAAAGTTTGGGAAATAAACCTTGTTATCCTAAGTTCCTTTGGGAAAAGGAACGAACTCCAAGTGGAGAGGGACGAGCTCCCAAGAGAGACATGTGTCAACTTGGGCGCATGTAGTTTTATAGGGGGAATCTATCGTTGTGTGGGTTGGTCAACCATTCTTTCCATGCTCCCTACTCACACATGCACTTAGGATGAGCATTCACGCAGCTAGCCATTTCCTCCATCATTGACCTCTGCAACCTCTAAAACCTGCAAACCCATGAAGCTAACCCGTTTTCCTATGAGGCACAAAATGAATACGTAGTGGTTGAGCCATATTGATTCTTAGTCATTTTGTTGTTGCTACCCATGTTTTCTCTGGACTGGTGTGACTTGTTGTCATTACTAGATCCCATACCCGATTTTTCTACTGTGGTTACTCATTTGACTTAGGAGCAAGACAAAAGAAGTAGGTTGCCAGGCATGTTGTTTTGAAGAGGCGGGTTTTCAGGCTTGTGGATTGAAGAAGTAGGTTTCCAAGCCTTTGAGAAACTCTCTCCTGGTGAGAGAGATTTTTTGGGAAGTGATTTCTCCTGGAGGGAGTCCAATAGTAGCTACAGAGCTCTAGGAATTCCTAATCTGGCCTGTTTTTGAAGCCCTGGAAGGGAACTGGAGTAATTGATGGATTGTGGAACAATGAAGGTGTATATTACCGAGGTGGGACAGGTATGTGGGGAATGAGATTCTGTGAGCGGTGGGAATAAGTAGGCTCCTAGGAAGGAATCCTTCTTGTTGCATTGTGCAACTTTATGTAGTTTCAACCTAGCCTAGAATTCCCTTTACCCTGGGTGGAATTTAGTCCCAACTCGAGGGTGACCCACTGCTGAGAGTGATGAGCAACATGGTCTAAGACTGGGAGGTTCGTGGAAGGTATGCACACAGTTGGTTGTATTCTCATAAAAAGATAAGGACCATTTCTATGTTAATTTGTATGTTGTGTATCATGTACATGTCTTTATATTTATAATAATTTCATGTGTTTTTGCATGTATGTTTTATTGTGATTTCCGTATTTAATTTTTGTTTTAGTAGAATGAATATTAGTTGTTTAAGTTTATATGTATGATGTTCCGCAAAGAGCATTGTTTTCCATAGCCCAACAAGTCTATGCCTAGACATGGACAGTTTGGGTTATTAGAACAGAGTGAGAATTTTTGTTTTGTATTCATCTCATATGACATTGCCCAACAAAAGGTTGGGGGTGTTACAAATTGGTATCAGATATTGAAAAATGAAGAATCATAGTGGTGTTTTCCCTGGCCTGGGTGGCCGAGGGATGCTACAAATTTTTATCAGAGCCCATGGTTTGAATAATGAACTTGGATGGGCCACGAATGTGTAATTTTGAGTCAAAATTCCATAGGGATTTGATGTACAGAGTGCCAGAGAGGCATTGAGAGAGATCCTGGGTGGTATTGGAAAGCTCAGGAGGTATGAAGGTTCAATAAAGTTAGTAGAGAAAGGAGATCATGATAAGTGTGGGTTTGGAACCACAAATTTTAAATTTGGGCTATTGGATTTGTTCGGGAAGAGATAGACCCCTCACAACCATCGGATCATGAGAAGGTGCATGAAGGTTAAGCACATAAGTCCTTCATACTTCTCCCCTCCAACCATTTTAAAACTATAGCAGAGAAAACTACCGAAGCTCGGAGCTCCGAATCCCTAGAGCCCCAAAGTCCGAAACCAATCTAGACCATCCATTTCCAGGGACACGTGTCTACATATTAAGCAATGTTTGGAGTTTCGACAGTTCAGGGGTTGTGTGGTGTTTTAGCAGGGAAATCCTCTGAAGTCCCAAACTTTGGAGTTAACTTGGATCGTTCGTGTTTGAGGACATGTGTTAGTAGATCATCCTATTCAGAGTTTCGAGAAAAATCCGATGGTTGTGTGTGTTTTAGTAAGAAAATCCTCCGAAGTCCCAAAGCCCTGAATCCTAGAATCTTTGAAGTCTCGTAGTGATTCTCAGTCGTAGATAATTTGGGATAAGGTGGACCGTTGGATTTCCCAAGTGTTTCAACAGTTCGGTGTTCACGAAAATCTGTTGGAGATTGTTTGATAATCGACAATTCGATAGTTTTGAAAAAGTGTCGATGAGAAGAAATTGCCGAAGTTCTGAAGCTATGAGAAGAAACTGTTCAACAGTTGGTAGTTCGAGAGTTTTGAAAAAAATCGATAAGAAGAAATTGCCGAAGTTCTGAAGCTACGTGAAGCAATTATTTAGAATTTGAAATTTCGAGAGTTTTGAAAAAACACCAATGAGAAGAAATCACTGAGTTCCTAAAGCTACGGAAAGCAATTTTTCGACAGTTGACAGTCGACAGTTTGAGAATTTTGAAAATGTGTAGATGAGAAGAAATCGTCGAAGTTTCAAAGTGTCGAAGTTCCAAAGCTCCAATGTGTCATGGCATGATGATGTCACCTAGGGTGACGTGGACTTATTCTATTTCTTCCATGTGTCACTTTATTTTGTACCTTTTACAGGCCTTAGGTGCCAATTATGACCTGGAATTTGTCACTCAACGGTTAGGCCATGTGTCACCTCATGTTTCTGACACGTAGCACCTCAGGTGTGCAATACTAAGTGGGCCCCAAGAGTTCACCAATTCAGAGTTCGAAAGGAATGAAGTGTGAGGAAGGTGAAACCTCCGAAGATCCGAAGAGTGGAGTAAATCCTCACCGTTGATTGAGAGAGGACACACGACAGTATATCCCATGGTCCAAAGACTTGGTACTCTGGAGGAATTGAGTTGCAAGTTGCTTTGAGTCGAGAAATCCCAAAGGGAAAAGTTAATATTGACCATTGGTCAAGAGATGATATGTGGAGGAAGGAGAGGATCTCTGGTAATTTGACACTCTGGGAGATTTGTGGATAGGTTCCTTGGAAGCCCCGAAGCCAGAGCTGTGGAGAAAATTCTATCCGTTGATCGAGAGAGGATACATGGCAGAAGGTCCTGTAGTCCAGAGACTTGGTACTCCAGAAGGATTGAGAGTGTGGAAAGTCTATAACTCTCAAAGCCTGGAGTCCCATAATGGATCTCAGTCATTGGATGATGGGAAGTTGTGGAAAGTCGATCCACCGTTCTTCTCAATAACAATTCGACGTTCCAGAGGATTGAAAGTTTGGAGTTGAGAGAACCCCTGAATCTCCGGAGCCTTGAAGTCCCAAGGATCCAGATAAGCACCTATCTGTTAGCTTTGGGTCATCTTTTAAGATTATCCTCATCATTTTTGCTACTGAGGCTCAACTCTTAAAACAGTGAGAAAATGAAAATCTCAGAGAAAGGGGATTAACTTTTGTTACCTTCAGAAACCAGACGAAATGAAGTTGTTTGTTGTTATTGAGAAACATATCTGAAATGGTAGATCAACCAGCCATAAGGGTTGATACTAACACCACTGTTGGAACAATTTCAAATCCTAGTATTAATGTTGGAACGTTTACAAACACCAATATGGCGATGGTGGCACAACAAACTCAGGAGAAAATAGTCCCATATGGATATGATTATGGTTATGAATATGTGCCTGAATATGGATATGATGGATATCAATATGCTTATCCACAACAATACCCTCATGTAGGTCACTATCCATATGGTCTGCCACCACCACAAGTTCCAACCGTAAACATCGTTGTGAATATAAATCCAAATGACCATAATAATAATCATTATGGCCACCCCGTCTCTAATCAATTTCAACCAACAACACCACAAAAACAACGTCACTCTTATCATCAGTAGCTACAACAACCGCAACCACCTAGATTTGAAATAATGTAAGGGAAAATGTCCCAGAGTGGAAGTGGTCTTGTAGTTTACAGGATAGATGCTTCAGACTATGCTATGGGCACAATCATCACTCAACACGAACACCCTGTGGCCTATCATAGTGAGCCAATATTAGATGTCATTCGTAAGTATCCTAATTACAACAAAGAAATGTACTCCATTGTGAAAGTTTGGCACTAGTGGAGGAATTATATTCTCAGGAAGGAAAATATAATCCACAATGATCACAAGCCGCTACAGTTCATGTAGGAACAAGGAAAATTGAAGAATGAATACTATCAGAATTGGTTCACCTATTTGAAGTAGTTCCACCTCAACATCAAGTATAAAACAGGAAGTACCAAATGAGTCATTGATTTCCTCAGCCAAACCCTAGTCGTGAAAATCACCATAGTGCTCGATTATTATGTCCATGAGACCTTCAGATTTCCCCACCTCTATGAGACACATCTTGGCTTTGCCAACACCTACCAAATATTGGGTGCAAACACAATTGTCACTAATTTTCATATTCAGGATGTGTTTTTGTGTCATCTAGGTCATCTATGAATTCCATCAAGAAAGCGAGTGAAGATGATTTTGGAATCCCACTACAGTCAAGTGGAAGGACACTTTGGAATGGAAAAGATAGTGGCAGTGTTGCAGTGACATTTCTACTAGCCAAAACTTTGACAGGATGTCAGCAAGTATATTCGGTCCTGCACTTCCTGCACTATTTCCAAACCAACCACTAAGAAATAATTATGGTACACTCCTCTTCCTACTCTTGGCAGGCCCTAGGAATTCATCACAATGGACTACATGTCGGGCCTTCCGTCGACCAAGTGGGAAAATTACTGTGTTTTTGTGGTTATTGATCACTTTTCCACGGTGGAAATTTTGGTTGCCAATAAGAAGAGAATCACAGTGGAGGACACTCCCAAGATATTCTTTGAATGAGTGTGGGTACACTTTGGTATCCCACAAACCATTATCTCATATAAGGACAATTGATTCCTCAACACATTCTGGTCAAGCCTCTAGTCACTGTTGGATACCAAGCTCACCAAGTCCACTACCTTCCACCACCAAATGGATGGCCAAACCGAGGTCGTCAACCGGATGATCATGCACATCATGCACATGTACAATTCGAAGAACACTTGCACCTAGGATGAGAGTCTTCCCTATGTTCAACACCGCTACAAAAAATCCATATATAGCTCAACTGGCCACATTCCCTTTCAGGTGGGGTTGTGATTTCAACCATTGGGTCCCTTGGATGTTGCACTACCTATTGAGAACACCTAGGAAGACTCATCGCATGATCCAAATGGAGCTAACTAAGACACCTGGTTCATTGAACCGATCCATCACGTTTATGAATAGGTTCAGGATATTTTACAGAACTCCAATGCCAAGTACAAGCAGTGCCATGATAAACACCAGGTGCCACACTCGTTTCAGGTGGGAGACAAAGTTTGGTTTCACTTGAAGAAATAACACCTTACAGGGCCTCATAGAAATCTTCTTCCACTCCATTATGGACCCTACACCATCACCAATTATGTGGGTTACAATACTTTTGAGCTCAGCCTTCCCCCCTTCCTTGTCTTGCACCTAGTGTTCAATGTGGACCTCCTTCGGCCTTATTTTCCACCATTAACGGACACGTCGGAGATAGAAGAAAAATTGAAAACAAAAGAGCTCAAACCTGATGACATGAAACAGTAATCCATTGATCATATCATGGACACACAGGTTAAGGGAACTTGCCAATAGAGGATCCAACTTTATCGGGTTGTCAAAGCAGGACAATTCTTGCACCAAGGCAAGTGGCTCACCCAGGGCCAAATTCAACATAAATTTCCTCATCTAATGGGGGAACTCAACACAATGGATACCAATGATTCCTTAGGGGGTAGGATTCATAAATGAGGATCTTCGTGGCCACCCACCTTTTCCAACTGGCTCAAAACAATTTTTTGGCAACTTACTATTTTTAGCAGTTTTTTGGTTCCTGAATTTCTGGGGCCATTTTGAGGGCCCAAATGACGTTTTTTCACAATTGGTCACCTCGATGATAGGTGAAGGCTCTGATTGATCCCCCTAAATTAATATCCTCGTAAATACCTTTCCAACTAGCTATTTTTCTCCCTAAATGAATATTGTATGCAAAATTTACGACCCCAAGGAAGTTGATGTACTAACTTATCCCAACAGGGCCCACATGAATTTTTGGTGCTTCATATCCTAGGGTTAGGTTTTTTTATGTATATGGTTTTGGAATTCATGTTTATGGTAAAAATTCCTTCAGAGCCTCATTGTACTCATCTTCTTGCGAATGAGCATAGCCATCGCATCTCTTCTTAGAGATAAGCTACCACCATTTTAGCAAGCTTGTTTTCAGTCTGCATTTTATAGTTTTCAACATATTTCTTATTTAATAGAAGTCAAGTTTTATTGTATCTATGTTATTTTTCATTTTTCCTGTGTATTAATATTATAAATCCGTGGTTTCATTTTATTCTTCTCATAAATCCAGATAAAATCATCATTAGCATTGCATGCCAGTATTTTGAGTCATGCATTCCAGACAACATAAATCCTCTTTAAGAAAACTTAAGTGGTCTGAGTGACCCATTCAAGCCTAGGGTTTTAACTGTGTTATGATAACACTTTGTAACACACCCAATCCCCTAAGTATCCTTTTAAGGAATGGGATGATGGAATTTTTTCTTTTCTCAACTAATCCCAACTCTTTTCCTCCCCTAGAACCATCATGTTCTACTCACTGATATCTTTCTAATGGTGGAATGTTTTCTCAAAAATAAGATCTATATTGAAAGTTATGGAATTTCCAAGGTTTTTCGACCATCTACCTCTATATTGCTGACAGGTGGCATCCTCGTGACACCCCAACACACTTTCCATCTGACACGATGACTACGTTGCACCTACTTGGTGCTTGTAAATTATGCCATGAGGAATTTTCTCTCCACACATGATCATCATTACTATCGCTTAGAATATTTTCTAATATTCCCATTGCTCACCCCCGACAGATACAGTATCGAAGGATATTCTCTTTTGATGCCATAAATTCATAGTTAGAAAAACTTGAGCATCTTAACCACTCCGAAAAATCAAGGTATCGAAGTACATACTCATCTCCTTGATGGACGGTCGTAGATGTAAGTCACAATATCTCAATGGACGATTGATATTTATTTGAGCCTAAAATTATCCCATCTGGCAGACCCCACTCATCTCTCCCACCAATGGATAAGTGACACTTGACACTCTAAACTCACTTGAGTTGTCCCGCTAGCATTTCATGTCAGCCATGAATTTATGACTACATTCTTTTGATGTGGACAAGACACATGACAGATCAGTGGATATCATGCCACTTCTCCATTCACTGACCTACATTCAATATCTTCCCTATATTATATTCACACTTCTAATCCATCAGAGGATTATTTTGAATCCTTCAAATTCATGCTCTGATAGAAGTTAACGTTCGACCAACTCAGCTCATTCCCAATTTAGTGACCTAATCAACTATTGACACATGTATTCACACTGGCACTCCCCTTCATCTCTCACCCCTTATAATTCACTACTGCAACCCATAATGATAAACGGTTGGAATTTCATCCCTCTTTCTTCCATATCTATGATTCACACTAGCCTGACTTCAGGATCTTTTCTTCAAAGTTATCCTCATAGAAAATGAGATTTCCTTCTGAAGACGTCACTCCAATGGGTTTGTTGAGAGTTTCATGTTCGGATTCCTTCCCATGAAATTTGAGGGATGTCTCCAAAGTGGTGAATTTGATCCCCCACCAATCAATGGTCATGGTTTCTTAAAATCAATGATTGTGGTTCTTCGTTGACCAACACAAAGTTTACAGAGTCATGACTATCTTCTCTAAGGAATTATCTAGTCTCTGAATCCTGCAAGACTTTGGTTTTGGCCTTGAGGAATCAAGATGAATCTACGATGAATAACACTTTAAAACTTTAAGGCTAGGGCCTTGTATGATTTCCAAAATCTCCACACAGGGCAAAATTTATATATATATTCGAGCAAGTAGTAGTTCATATTTTTTCATTTTTACGATTTCACCAATCATCAATATACATCAATACATAGCTCATCTTACAACATTCAAAATCATAGGTTAAGTGCATGAACACAGTCCTAGATATATTCATGAGCATTCACATAAATCATTCACAGGTGGTTTCAGTACAAATGAACACTTATCTGGTAAGGGAATAATCCAATCCCACTAACTCAGAGAGGATGTCTTTCCTCCCAACCTTAGGCCTTGTTGTAGAGTCATTTCCTACAACATTCCACCCCCATTCCAAGTCATGATACCACCAAGGAAATTGGCTCAGCAGGGTTCCAAGTCTTCTATGATCCAAGAAGATTACTCTCCTTTCTCAGATGCAACAGAAGTTTCCACCTCCCACAGAGCTTTGGGTCTCTACAGGTTTATCAGGTGGTTTCTCAATTGGATTTCCTCTGCACAAGGGAGTCCATTCACTTCTTAACAATCCCTCGATGACCTCCCCTTACTAGTCTTGGTCTTTGTTCAGTAGGTACCAAGTTGCAACCCACTATTACTCCCCTTCGGGAATCCGGGTCATCTCTGTTCAGGGTGATCATCAAAAACTTGGACAATCTTCCTATTTTCTTCCAGGAAGATGTATTTTTATTTATCAATCAAGACATATGTTCTTTTGTTCTTTGTTCCTCATCCTTGAGACTTGTTTTCTTGGTTGCCTATTACCATTTTTTTTCGTAGTGTCTCTTGTCCTCTGTGTGTCTATTTTTCCATATATGCTCTCATCCTGTGCACATTGCATTTTTCCTTCTACGGTCTTCTTCTCCATCCCCTCAGGGTATCTATAGCATCCTACAAACATAACCTATAGTTTTCCCTTTACAATCAAGAGGGGAGGTTTGTGTTACCTTCCCCGTCAATTATTCAATTGGTTGTTCCCTCTTTGCATTGGTAAACTACCATAGTGATTACTAATCAACCACCTCTATGATATTCCATTTAATGATCACTTGGTATTCTCCATCAATATAGTGTGTTGGTGGGTGAAACAATCATGTTTGTAGGTATATATTAGCTTGTTATGAAAGCTTCATATTTTCTTCATTGATTCATCTTATCTCCATTTCATTCAACCATCCCATCAATCCTCTACCTCATCAATTTCCTCTGGTGTATCATTGTTGGCACAGACCAATTTTGGGAGAAAATAAAGGGATTTTTGAAGGAATCAAGGTAGAAATAAGAAAATATAAGGCAACGCCGAAAAAAGGGGAGTGAACCGGAAACATATGAAAATTAACACTGGAAATAGAGGAAAAGAAGTGTTGGAAACAAAGGAAAACCAACACCAAGGAAAAGCAGTTACAAAGTGGACAAATTACTACAAAGAAGTTGAAAAGTGGAAAAACCTAATCCTCTTAGGGTTAGGGTTTTTGTAAGGGATTTGTCCCATTTTTCATATAAGTAGAATGTATTAGGATTGTGAAAAGGGTTGGTTGGTTGGTAGATAGATTGGTTAGAAGTTCTCCATTTTTTTCTGAGTTCTAGATATTACTAGTCTATGCATGTTATAAGATTAGTTCTAAGTTTTGTGAAGAATATCACGATATGTGGAGATCGATTGTAATGGAGTAAAAATTGTACAGTGTGCAGCATTGGATTTTGCATGAATTTTAATAAAAAGATGATAGAAATAATCTTTTTGGACGTATCCCCAGGAGGGGATGAAACACAATATATCCGGGTTATGTGTGAATGTTTGCAGTACTTTTGATTATATTTTCTTTAATTAGTTTTATGATGAACATGTTAAAATGATAAAGGAAATAATATTACACACTAAGCATAACTACTAAATTCTGTAGAATAGCACTAAATGGATGAATGTCATAGTTAGTATTTAGATATGAATCTTATGTTGCAGTAAATGAATATATGTCATTTGGCATATGTTGTTATAATGGTAAATGAAGTTATGTTGGAATAGTTGTGTCACTGGTTAGAACTAAGAATCTGGTAGGGTAGTATAACAAATGGGTATTCAAAGGATAGAAGTTGAGTATATCTAATGCCCCTGAGAGAGAAGCACATCCCATCCCATGGTTGCATCCACCCATTGAAGCCATTTCGGGTGAGACTATGCAATGCACTCTGTGTTTTCTTCTAGTATCCAGAAGGGCCAATGGTCAAAGGGAATTTGGTGATATTGTAGTTAGAACCTGGGTAATCCCATAAAAGCCAATAATCATGGATAATACTTATCAAGGATGTTCCCTCTCAGCCAAAATTTTGGTGTTTATATTAAATCAAAACACAATTACATGTATCATATTGTCAACACGTGAAGTTTGTGCATAATTATAGTCTTGCGAAGAAACATGGTGTTACAGGTAGAGAAAGTATATTCCCAAGTCGAAGGAGTGAATTTCGGTGATAGTTTTCGCCTGTTGCAAAATTCAATTCCATTAGAGTACCAATGTCTCTAGCTGCAACATTTGATCTAGAAATAGAATATATGGATGTAAAGAAAATGTTCCTACATGAGGACCTAGAATATGAAATCTACATGAAACATCCTGAAGGATTTGTAGTAAGGGGAAAGAAAGATTTGTTCATAGATGATTTTAGGGGATGAATTTCGCAAATGGGCTAATTTTCCATGGTTTTTCCCAAAAACCGATTTGCTAATTTCCATTTTTTCTAAAAATGACTTGCCCAAATTCCATAGAATACAATTGTTTTACCTTACAAATCGCCAAAATTTTATCGAAACTATATAAAATCCTTAGAAATTTGAATATTTTTATAAAACTATCACCAAACATTTTACATTTTGCATATTAAGGACTAGTAATATTAGCCCATGTTTCTACATTTTAATATAAATTTCCATCCTTAAAATCATCCCTGG
>SNQJ01S0018140.1:161256-174151 GCA_010110895.2 Picea sitchensis | reverse complement strand
TTGAATATTTTTATAAAACTATCACCAAACATTTTACATTTTGCATATTAAGGACTAGTAATATTAGCCCATGTTTCTACATTTTAATATAAATTTCCATCCTTAAAATCATCCCTGGAATTGGTGTGCAAACTGAAAACATTCATTTATGGTCTAAAGAAATCACCAAGGATGTGGTACCAAAAGTTCAACACATGCATCCTTAGTTTGGGGTTTGTGAGAAGAAAATAAAACCATTATATATATTACAAAGAAGAAGGTGTGAGTTTTATATATGTAGAATTGTATGTCGATGACATGTTGTTGATTGGAAACAACATGAATGCAATAAAGGAGTTGAAGAAGTAGTTATCCTACAAGTTCGGGATGAAGTATCTCGGTGCAAAGAACGCCATTCTTGGAATGGAGATCAAGTGAGATTGAGAAACTAGAAAGATCTGGTTGAACCATATGAAGTATATTATAACAATATTGAAACATTTCAACACATAGTATTGAAAACTTGTGAAGGTGCCAATTCCTATGGGAGCAAGGATAACTATTGAACAATGTCCAAAGACACATAAGGAAATAGAGGACATGGCACACATTCCCTGTGCAAGTGCTGTTGGTATTATAATGTATGTGATGGTCTACATTGGATATTTCCCATGCAGTGGGAGTGTTGAGTAGATACATGTTGACACCTAGGAAGGAGCATTAGAGAGTTTTCAAGAGAGTATTCAGGTATTTGAGTGGAAAAAAATATTATGCTATATGATAACAAGGAAAATTTGGAGGTGACATTGAATTAAATGTACATGGATTTATCAATGCCAACTAGGATGGAGATCTAGATCGATGAAGGTCGACCAATGGATATGTGTTCAAAACATTCAGTGCAGTAATCAGTTGGACGAGTAAGCGAAAGGTGTTTATATCCTTGTCAACAAAAGAAGTTGAATACATGCCAACCACTCATGGAAGTAAAGAAGAGGTATGGATGCAAAGTTTGTGTTCAAGAATCAAGTTTGATCAGAGAGCTATGAAGATAGGTTCTGAAAGTCAAAGCACAATATTTCTAGAAAAGAACCCAACTTATCATTCTAAGACTAAGCACATTGATGTACAATACCATTTCATGAGAGACATGGTGGAAAGAAAGAAGGTGCTACTGGAGAAATTAGACACGTTGGAAAACATAACAAACTCTTTGACCATGTTTATGAGTATTGTGAAGTTCTCTTGGTGTAGAGAGGCAATGGACATTAGTTCCCTAGGTTTTTGAATGAGAGTTTAGAGGTCTCCCAGTTTCAACAAAGAAAACAATGAGTAGGAGAATGTTGGGTTGTTATATTCTTTGCAGTGAAATTTTACTCAAGGTGGATCAACTCACAGTCGAAGTCGAAGGAATYRACAAAAAAGATAAAGGTCGAGGTGGTTTGACYGGATAAATTTGAATTCAAAGATATCGACAACAAGTCAAAGGTCGAGGTGGTTCGACTGGGTAAAGTAGAAGTCGAAGAAATCGACAACAAGTCGAAGAGGTCAACTGACAAGAGGTCTATAGGAAAGTGTGTGGCAATTGACTAAGAACCGAATGAATGCCAACTAGTAGTTGTGATCCAGATGGATATTGGTGGCCACCCACCTATTCCAACTGGCTCCTCGTGTCCATTTTTGTTCAACATGTCTTTCTGTGCTATTTTATAATTGTGATTTCTACTCTTATGGGGATTTCTGAAGCCTCACACATTCTCCAGGTGGATATGGGTGGCCTCTCGCCTAATCCAACTAGACTATTTTGTGTGTTTTCATAGCAACACATCTTGTTGTACTTTCAAGGTTGTTTTGAGGCCCTAAAAATTGTTTTTTTGAATCGCCACAGTCAGACTGTAGACAAAGTCAAATTATGATAGAGAAATGTGTATTTCTATGAAATACCTTTCCAACGGGCTATCACACGCCTAAAACAGAGGTTGTATGAAAAATTTATGACCCTAGGAAGTTGACGTACCAAATTACACTAACTTACCCATAGGGCCCACGTGAATTTTGGCATTTCACCTTCTAGGGTTAGGTTTTTGGATATCTAGGGTTTTTGAATTCATGATTAATATTAAAAGGGCCTATGGATCCTCATTGTAATCCATTCTTCTTAGACAACTGCATGTAGAAACCACATCTCTTCTAAGAGATAACTACCACCATTCGAGCAAGTTTTAGTTCTGTAGTTTTACAGTTTCATCCTATTTAATTATATAATAGAAGATATTGTTCATTGAATAATTTTTTTATTCTTCCTATCTCTATGTTTATGGTATTCAGTCTCTAATCAGTTCGTTCCTCTCCTAAATCTGGATCAATGGTATCAAAGCGGTCTTCTCTTCATTTATTTTTCTTCGTGCATGTCTCCGACAAAGTCTGGGTACAAGAAGTTGGGACTCAAACCAATCAAGCCATTACCAGATCGATCATGCAGAACCTGAAAAAAACCCATGGGAGAGGAAAATAAAGATGATGGAGAAGGATATCCTATTAAAATATTGCTCGAGGAAGCCCTTGCGTGAAAAAGGAACAAACTAATGGACAAATTTGCGCAAATCCTTCCATGGTTTCCCACGAGAGAAGCATCTTCATCAGGCGGACATGCAACCCCCTTCAAGGTACAAGTAAATTTTGATATTCCATTATTTGAAGGATTGATAGATGTGGATGATGTAGATAAATGGATAAATCTACTCGAAGGATATGTTTTGGTCCACAATTTTTTCGATCGGGAAAATATCACTTTTGCACTCCTCAAGGTCGTTTCCCATGTTAAAGACTGGTGGGATACCTACTTTGATCAAAGAGCCATGGAAGAATATAACATATTTTTGGAGGCCCCTACATGGGATTCCTTTTGAGATTCCATTAAATAATATTACTACCATGTTGGAAGCCACGAGGACTAGTACACCAAATGGACCACCCTAAGTCAAGAAAGGGACTAGATAGTACCAGACTTCACCAATATTTCCCATACCCTCTGCACCAAATTGGGTATCAAATATTTTGAGCATCACCTGGTGATAAAATATCATGGTTTTTTTCATAGATACATTCAAACAAAAATGGAGTTCCTGGACATCGCCTCATTGGGCATAGCTTATAGATATGTTGTCAAGATCAAGCATAAATTTAAGCAGAAATGACAAGAGTTTGGATCTGCAAACCCCTCACAACTGAAGCAGGAAAAAGGCAACCCCAACCCTCACAGCAGGGGACCAAGTCGTGATGGTATCTCTCAGGACAATCTATCCAAGCCACAACACAATAAGGGCAATGAGAAGATGAAGAAGGACAAGGGAAAATGGTGTGAGTATCATAAAATTCCTTGGCACAACACCGACGAATGTTTCTCCAAGAAGTCCCTCATGGATGAGCTAAAGGATTCTGAGTCAAAGGTCGACTCTGATTCTGAGTCAAATACTGAAGGAGGGAAGTGGATTATCGATGCTAAACCCAATGCCACGATCAATACTACCAAATTCTGACCAAACTAACCAGAAGAACTAGAGGAAGGGGAATGCCTCTTTCACTCACATATGTGGGTAAGGAGGCTCTGATTCACTTCTTTGTTGACAATGGTAGTCAGAAGAACCTAATTTCAGTAGAGGTCATCAAGTGGCTGAGCCTGCCAACAACACCACACCCGCAACCCTACACCATCGGTTGGCTTCATTAAGGAAGAGATCTTCGTGTCAGCCAACAATGTCATCTGTTGTACAACATCAAGCATTTCAAAGATGAGGTACTGATTGATATTTCTCCCCTTGAAGTTTGTGATGTTATTTTAGGACAACCATATTTTTGGAAGCGTCATTTTGTGTATGAGTCTAGACCCCATAGTGTTATTATTACTTTGGGTAGACAATTGTGCAGGATTCCAGAGGTGGCACCGCCTCCTGCTATTTCTTTAATCTCTGCTAAGAAATGCAGTAAGGTCATTTCACAGACCGATAAGTTCATATTCTTTGTGATTCCTGCTCAAAGTAAGAATAAGGTCTCTGCTACATCTGTGGCCTCTACACAACACCTCTCTTTACAGTAGAAGAAAGTGGACGGGATCGTGCAAGAATAAAGAGACATATTCATCTCACCTACAGGGGTACCGACACAATGCCGAGTCAAGCATCCAATTGACCTGACCTACAGTGCACCTCTACCTAATGGACCAGTCTATCGATGCTCGTTGATGGAGAATGATGAAATCAGGTGTCAGATCCAAGATCTTCTTCAAAACGGGCACATCAGACCCAACTCCTCCCCTTGTAGAAGGATGATTGTACTAGTGTAGAAAAAGGATGGGACTTGGAGACTATGCATTGATTACAAAGCCTTAAACAAAATCACAGTTAGGAACCATTATCCCATTCCCAATATTAATTACCTTCTTGACCAACTCAAGGGGGGGGGGATTTCTTCAGCAATATTGACCTAAAGTCTTGCTACCATCAGGTTCCCATTGAACCAACGGATGTCTGGAAGACAACCTTCAAGTATAAGGAAGGTCTCTATGAATGGCTAGTCATGCCCTTTGGCTTAACAAATGCACCAACCACTTTCATGAGGTTGATGGAGGATTATTGAGACCATTCACCAAATCCTTTGTGGTAGTATATTTATATGACATCCTCATCTTCGATAGAACGTGGGAGGAGCACATGCGACATATTCAACATGTTTTGAGAACTCTACGACAACACAAGATTTATGCCAACTTGGAAAAATGCTCTTTTTACATGAACATGGTCCAAAAACTGGGCTACACTATTGATGAGCATGGGGTACATGTTAATCCAGCTAAGATCTAAGTCATCCGTCACTGGCTAGCCCCGACCACACTGACCGAGCTTCGAATCTTCTTAGGAATCACCAATTTTTACCGACGGTTCGTGTTGGGATTCTCCCATGTTGCTTGGGCCCTCAGCCAGGTGATCAAGGGCGGTGGTAGGGCCATGTTCATGTGGGGAATGAGAAGAAATGAGAATTTGAAGATATGAAACATCATTTGTGCTCAGCGCTCGTACTATCCTTTCTCGATCTGCAACAACCATTCAAGATTGACACTGATGCATCTCACTATGTTGTGGGTGTAGTTCTCACTCATCATAGGCATTCGGTGGAATACCATAGTGAGACACTCTCCTATGTTGTATATAAATACCCCACCTCTGACAAGAAAATGTATTCCATTGTACAAGCTTGTCGTCAATGGAAACATTACATTATGGGGACAGAGATGATCATACACATTGATCACAAGCCTCTGCAGTTCATACATACATAGGGGAAATTGTAGAACGATCTCCATTAGAAGTGGTCCATCTATTTGCAACAGTTCCATCTCAACATCAAGTATAAGACATGTATCTACAATCGTGTTGATGACTGCCTCGGTCGGCGTACTATGGCCGCACTTACCACTGTGCTCCATTCTTTTGGAAATGAAACATTGGAGTGGTCCCAACTTTACTAGAAAGATCTAGACTTTGCCACCACATATCAAATCTTGGGTACATGCACCACTATCATTGATTTTCACATTCAGGAAAGACTCTTATGCCACCTGGGCCATCTCTGTTTTTCTACAAGTGAGTGTGTGAAGATGATTTGGTAAGCCCACTACAGTTGGGTGGCAGGACATTTTGGCTTAGAGAAAACTATGGTTGTCCTTTAGAAACGTTTTTATTGGCCAAAACTTCGAATGGACGTCAACAAGTATATCATATCTTGCACTTCCTATGCCATTTCCAAGCCGACAATCAAGAATAAAGGCTTATATAACCCTCTTCCTATTTCTGAGAAGTCATGGGAGTCCATATCCATGGATTACATATCTGGTTTTCCAACCACCAAGCATGGAAATGACTGCGTGGTTTTGGTCATTGAACGGTTTTTGAAGATGGCCATCCTCACAGCTTGTGAGAAGACTATCATAGTGGCCGATACTGCCAAGCTCTTCCTAGAATGCGTTTGGGTGCACTTTGGGATACCACAGACCATCATCTCCGACCGAGACAACATGTTCCTCAACACCTTTTTGTCGAGTCTCTGGTCTCTGTTGGAAACCAATCTCACAAAATCCACTTCTTTCCACCCCCAAACTGGTGGCCAAACAGAGGTCATCAATCAAATGATTGTGCACATCTTGTGCATGTGAAACTCTAATCATCCCCGTACATGGGATGAGAGTTTCCCATATGTCCAACACAGTTACAATAGATCTCTCCATAGTTCCATCGATCATAGGCCATTGTAGGTGGGTCTGGGATTCCAACCCTTGGGACCCATTGACGTTGCACTTCCTCTTACCACCACACAGACAGACTCTTCCCCTGATCAATATGCGGTCAACAAAGCCACAAGATTAATTGAGCAGATTCATCACATCCACCAATAGGTCCAAGAGATTTTGTAGAAATTCGATACTAAGTACAAGCAAGGCCATGATAAACATAGGGTACCACACCGGTTTTAGGTTAGCGACAAATTCTGGTTACATTTGCAGAAGGAGCATCTCACCAGGCCCCATTGGAAGCTTTGGCCACTTCGTTATGGGCCTTACACTTTCACCAAGGCTGTGGGTAGTGTTAGCACTCTGTAATTTCTCAGGCTGAAGGAGAAATTGACAGAGGAAACCACAAAACCATTTGGAGTCAAGGATATATCCCTCCATGACTCAGAGAGGGATCTCTCTGTATGATTTAAATTTATTTAGATTGGATATTAGGCTAGATATTGTTATGGGACTTATCGGTAAATGTAGACATAAACAAATCTCCCTAGATCCACCTAGATCTAGAACAAAATAGAACAAGAAATGATGGTTTCCCTAAATATATCTCTCTCTCATTGTCATTGTCCTAGATCCACACTAGTGCTCCTGTGATATCAGATTTGCAAGAATACACAAGCCAACCAAAGTGTAAGCAATATAGAATATTCAAAGAGAACCTATGTATGTGATCAAGGAATCATACAATAAAATGAGATGAATTTTATGGGAAAGAAACATATCACTATATTAATAATAATGAAAGTGGAGATTACAATTGAAGCCTTGATGTTGCAAGGTCCCCTTTCGATGACCCTTTTATCCAACACACACTTGATCCAAATTTAAATGAAGAAGATCCACAATGGCTTGTTGAATTGAAATGAAGCTCTCAAGAGTGACCCAATGCAGAATTCTCCATACAATATTATCCAATTCAACCTTCATTAACCTTAATTTATTTCTTAACCTTGCTTAACATTTTCCATGAGAAATCCATCCTTATATAGGGGAAAGAGAGATGGTTAAAGATATTAGGATAATTCCACCAAATCAGAGAAGCGAGTAGGATCCCAACCATACAAATACCACCTCACCTTATAGAAGATCCCCTTCTATAACTTTCATGAAGGTCGACCTTTTCTTAGCCTTTTGGCATTGTCGCACCCCAGCTATATGGAAACCTATAGAGACATCACAAACTAGTTTTAGGGAAGCCTGCGATGACTAGGCATCATCACACCCTGCTTATGATGCAGCCTGCAATGACCTTCCTTAATAAGGTTTTATGGAAGAGAAATCCAATCACCTTTCTCATGAAGATAGGTTTTTGGGAACATGAACACATGTTTGTCAATGGATCATTAAGGTGACCAAAATAATATGTAACATAATGCCCCTCAAAGTATGAGAATGGAACTCGTGACAGTCAAAATACTTTGTAAAATGTGTGTGTGTCAGAAACAAGGAGTGCATCAGTCGGGAACCTGCAAACAGTCAAGCATCAACATAAAAATATACCATTTTCTGAGTTAGGCATTAACATACTCATATTACAAAGTGTAAAATGAGTCATGGCGACTAAATATACACTGTGGAACCATGTCATCGTGAATCGACATAGCCACCCAGAATACACGGTGGATCTATGCTTTAAAGACTTCAAATTATGACATAGCTATGAGACATACAAAGTGGATCTATGTGTCAATACAAATCATGAATACTTCGTCGCAGCCTAGACCAGAATGGTGTGACCCAGGGTCTTCATTTTTGTCGTCCTTAGTATGAATCTAACCATTTGATTAAAGGTGTTGAAGTTGAACATGGTAGAAACCACTTGATTACCATTCAATGATGAGAACTGTTAACAAGTGTGAGGTAAATCACCATTGATGTCAATGACTCCCAAGGTACCCCCAGTACAATATAACGAGTATGAATAAAGGATTTGAAGTTGAACACTCGATAGAATCTTCCAATCAGGGGCCAATGATGTGAACCCACTTTCAAATGAGAAGAAACCTGCCATTGAGACATGCAGGCCCTAAGGCACTGAATGATGTCTAAGCCTTGTTCTTGGATAATGATCTGAAGTTGATAGGAAAAGAATCGTCATAGGAGGGCCTTGATGTATCCCCCATCAATGACACAAAATGAGTAACGGATTTGAGATAGATTAAGCATGAAATTATTTGAAACTGACATAGGGAAGGCTGACATGGTAGAAAATTTATAACTGCAGATGGACGACTCGATAGAAGGTTTATTAAGGCTGGAATTCTCTTGAACATATGAACGACACAACAATGGTCTTGGCAGTATTGACTCAAGGAGGACCTAACATATAGACATGTGGATGGTCAAATAAGAGACAAATGGATTTCCCAAACCAAACTCAATTCACGAAGGGGGGTGTCATGTTCAAGAGAAACTATTACTTCCACTAACACAGATACAGAGACACATTTCTTTCCCAAAATTTCCCCCACCATTTCTGGCGAGTACCTCTTTATTTTTACACAATCTTGAGGAGGATAACATATGCTTTGTTGATGTAAGCTCATCCTTTGGACGAGTCCCATGTATTATGTTTAACGAACCCTAATAAGGAGTGGTGCATTCCCATTTGGGTCTATCGATGTTTGTTTAACGAGTCCAAAGAGAGAAACTCAGGTTTTTTTCATGTTTAGAGAGTGTGAAAAACACTTAAAGAGGACTCCACAAGTTCCTTTTTCGTAAGTTAATTTGATGAGACTGAAAACATGATAATCTACCTCCCATCAAATTTTTTCTTCAAATACTTTTATGAGCATGAAAAGAACAAGGTCGCTTGTCAATCTTTTTGTTTTTACGAAGCATGAAAAGAGCTTAAAGAATACCCCATAGGTGTCATTTTTCGTGTTACCATCATGAGTACAAAAAACACAATAAAAGTATACTTAGTTACGTTCTCATTGATTTACGAGCATGAGAAAGAACAAAACCTAATCTCAGGGTTTTTCCTGAAAAACCCTCAAAGGATCTGTACATACGACAAATGTAGAAAAACAAATCCAAAATATGTATCCTTGTTCAAGTTCCATTCCTAGATTTCTCACCTATGAAAAACCAAACACTTGTAACTCCATTAAAAGTCTATGTTTTAGGTGGAATACATTAAAATAATATAAAAAATGAAAAGGAAAACTGAAAAGTAAATAAATATGAGTAAAAACTTGTTTTTACCATTTCATTGTTACTCCACCCAAATTCTATTCAAAACCCCCGTTTTACCTCAAACTTCCACTACGGATTGCAGGATACATGGTGGACCATTTGATGAATGAACTCTATAGGACAAGTAGTATTCTCCTCCTTCAACTTTTCATGGATTCATTTTCACTTTTCATAGGTTATAAGTAGCATTTTAGGTTGCGTTTTTTAGGGTATTTGCGCCCGGAGGTCATTGCAGGAACCCTGTATCGTGCCCTACTACGACCTAGAGTCATAGCAGGTGACCTTTAAGATATAGTGTGATGACCCCGCATTGTAAAGTCTAGCTATCATGCAACAGACGCAAACTAAAAAGATTTTTAAGATGCTTTAGCCAATAAAAGGTGTTCAGGAGAAAGATGAAGATGATAATGACTCTTTTATGTTCCATTTTAGGTTTTCTACAGTAAATATGTTGGAATGGTGAGAGAGGGAACATGAGAATGAATATTATTTTGTTGGGGATGACTGGGGAATAGTAAATTCCCTCTGGCAGTGTGGAATGCTAAAAATTTTAAGGTTCCAGGGCACGAGGGCCCAGTTGAGACTACTGGAGTACTTAGTCCATATGTGGGACATAGACCAACAGGTATTATGTGTGGGGACTCATATCTTCGAGATAGATATCGAGGACATCTATTTCTTGATTAGGTTGTCTCGACGAGGGGATCGGGTCACACTAATAGGTAGTATAGGAGGTGGTGAACCTATGAGCCATTAGATCAACACACATTGTGTGTCGGGTGCTAAGAGACATAGCGGCAAGGTGGATATCTGAGATGTCTGGGACTTACCTCTATGAACTATCCTATACACCATTGTGCATATGGAAGGGAGTGTAGCTCCACATATGACCCTTCATAGAGACTTCTAGTATGCGCTGGAACGCACAGAGCCCCAGGTTTTCAAATGGAGTGATGGGGTTCTTCGAAGCATGAAGAAACAATTGACCAAGTGTAGGAGAGGTAAATTAAAGAAATTCGGATATGGGTCAATTTTGGTGTCCTTCTTCCTGGAGAGGGTTCCACACTTGTGCCTACAGGTAAAGTGGGGCATACCAGCCCCACAGGATCCAAGAATGAAGAGGTGGTGTGACCTCATGGATCGGCATGTGACTAGACCTATCGTCAAATATAATGATGTTTTATTTGATTGGTAGAGGCCTTAGATTCTTATGGTATATGACTATGCATATGTTGGCTTGGACTTCCGAGGTGATCCAGACTTGGTTCTTCCTAAAGGTTCTCAATAGGGGAACATTGGTAAGAAGTACTTTTGTTTTTATAATGTTTTTGTATTATTTTTTTAAATATGAAATATTTTTTATGTCTTTAATCTAGTGACTAATCAAAAAACTCTTTGACTTTGTAGATGTGGGACCTCTAGGTTCATATCCCATTCAAAGGATAGGAGAGAGAGTTGAGGTAGCAGGATTAGTCGTTCTTGACTATGAGGCTATATAGAAAAACTTGGAGGGGATGATAGTGGACATCCCAGATGCCTCCATTGATGATATCACGAGGCATTATCAGTGACATACAGTAGGAGTATCTGCATCCATCAGTCAATTTCTCCGTAGAGTAGCACGGGCAGTTGTGTGTTATCACGAGAAGCATCCTTGATGTTATATTTGTATATGAAGCCATGTGCTTCACATTTTTGACATTTTGGTCTTCGGACAAAGAAAATTATTGTAAAAACTTTTATCATTATACATATATGAGGCTTCTACTGACTTACTTGTTGTGTGTACAAAGTGTGATTGGATTTTATAAATTTCAAATTTCTGTCTAACACATAATTAGCCAATGCATCTGTTAATGTATTTATACATCTAGGAATATGTTGATATTCAATGTAATCAAAATGACGTTCCAAGAGGGGAATTCATAAATATACCCTTAATAACATAGGACTTCAAATGCAATAGACGTTACTCAATTGTAAGACTACTAACTGTGAATCGAGATGCACAACAAGATGACAGATTCCAAGAGACACAATGTTGATCAATAATTCAATGACTGCACTGTAGTATGTGATATTGTTAGTTGCACAACCAAGGAAAACACCATGAAGACTAATCAACTCATATGTAGGTGCATAGATTTCCCAAGCAACAGATGCTAAGTTCTCAGTAATGTGAGTAGTGCCATCAATGAAGCCAATGTATGGTAGTGAAGACACTGACATCTAGAAACCAAGCACAATGCAAGGTAAGAAGTTGAAGGTAGAAACCAATCAATGAAAAAATATGCAAGAGTATGATACACTAAAAGTACAAGCACTCATGAAAAAATTGTTTAAGCATAGTACTTCTTTAAGTAAAGACCATTTCGGGGCTCACTCAAAGGGATTCCATCATAATCGACTAGCTCATAAGATCCATTTTCCAAGACACGTTTGACAATGTAAGGACCTTTCCACATGGCCTCGAATTTACCGGCCCCTAGAAAATCACGATCCTGGTTGTAAAGGAGAACAAGGTCACCTTCAGAAAAAACATGTGGCTTGACATGCTTGTCGTATTGGGATTTAACACATTTCTTCTGAGTTTCAATAACTAGGGCGACATCATGACAGATTTCGTCCAGGGGTGATTTTAAGAACCCCCCCCTAAATTTATATGTATAATAAATGGGTGAATCCCCATGATACATAGGAAAAATTGAAGGCTATTTTATCAATAATATAAAATGTATATATATTTTTTTGGCAAATATTTTAGTCAATTATATAATCTTGTAAAATATTGGCGAATATTTCACTGAATTATAAAATCTTGTAAAATATTGGTGAATCTTTCACTGAATTATAAAATCTTGTAAAATATTGGCGAATCTTTCACTAAATTATAAAACCTTGTAAAGTATTAGGGGATCCTGCCTTAATGAGAATTTAGTTATGTTTTATTTTTACATACATATCTATGTGATGCACCACCCACTCACCTCCATGAACCTTAATTTCAAAAATGGAATCCCCATACCCACAACCACAACTGTCCCCATACCCATGGCCACAACTATCCCCATACCAACAACCACAAACTCTGGCTGCTTAACAAAAACCAAATTCAACAACCCAGCAAATGCAAAGAAATTCCAAAGCCATTCTTTACTGATTAACCCAACATTTTCAACAAAATTCAAACTGAGCACTGTAAGAAATGGTGACACCTTCTGAAGCAAGTGCTTACAAAGCATAGACCTAGAAGAACACCAACTCTTTTACATAAATGCAAGGATCACAAACACAAACCATAATCGATATTATATGATGGCCAAACCTACCAAACCATGGGTCGCATGAAAGAAAAATATCAAATGTTACATAACA
>SNQJ01S0018140.1:147068-161206 GCA_010110895.2 Picea sitchensis | reverse complement strand
AATATTCTTAGTAGTCACACAAAATAAATGGCTGTGATTTCAATCATTAACTTCCTAGCTATTATAAAGACATCCTTTTATGTGTTTACTTTTTTATATTTACCAAATCATATTTAAAAATTACTTTGATAGCTAACTGATTGCCACGTAAGTGATTAACATAAATTAAAATATTAACACCAGATAAATGAAGCTCAACAGTTTATTTGTTAATCAATAATAAAATTTAATATATTCTTTTAAAGATTCTTTTCATCTTATCAACCTTTCGGTGTTGATCAGCCACAATTATGTGGCTGTGCTAGTTAAAATATATGAATAAAAAAAACCAAATTTAATAATGAAAAAAAACCTATAAAAGAAAACGTTTTAATTTTTAATGATTACATCTTCAATGTTGGAAGTAAAAATAATTTCTATCAATTACATATTTCAAAAAAAATACACTCTATAAGGAAATATTTAAGCCTATAAACTATAAGGAAATCTATAGGCCTATACGCTCATACTTATTTAAAATTGTCAGAATTAACGAATTTTTAATTATGAATATATTTTGTATGGATATGATTTAATATAGAAAAAAAAAATTCATCGTGTTTATCAATCAAAATTCTTAATTTTTAATTATAAATAAATTTTATATAAATCAAAATTATTAATTTTTAATTATAAATAAATTTTATATAAATATAATTTAATATAGAAAAATAATTTTCATCGTATTTATAAATCAAAAACTAACATTTAACAAATTAACTTACTTGTATACCAATATACCATATGGCAGTCAGTTATTACTTGGAAGTCATTAATGTGATTAGAATAATAATAACTCGCTGATGATACCTATCCTTTTCCAAACAAAACAACTTTGGTAACTAGGATTGTTGGAGCAAAGTTTTTTTTTAAATTTGATCTGAAATCATCAGGGTATTGGCAAGTGAGAAGACAAATTCAAAACAACTTTCAGCATGACATTATGAATGGAATGTCATGTCCTTTGGTTTAAAAAATGCTCCAGCAAAATTTCAAAGAGTTATGGATAACACTTTGAAACCTTATTTTGACTGGCTTATTGTTTATATTGATGACATACTTGTATTTTCTTCTTCTGTTGAGCAACATTTCAAACATCTTAGAAAATTCATGCAAGTTGTCAAAGAAGCAGGACTCGTTTTCTCAAAGAAGAAACTTGAACTTTTCAAAACTGAAGTCAAGTATCTTGGACATATCATTCGGAATGGTGAATTAACCCTGCAAACCCATGCCATTGAATTTGTTAATAAGTTTCCAGATAAGATTACCGACAAACTCCAACTCCAAAGATTTCTTGGAAGCTTAAATTATATTAGTCATTTTTATAAAGGATGTGCTCAGGATCGTAAACTATTGAATGACAGGTTAAAGAAAGATCCAATGCCATGGACAGAAGCACATTCACAAGCTATCAGAAATATTAAGTCCAAATAAAATACACTCCCATTGTTTTATATCTTTGACGATGATCTACCTAAAATTGTTGAAACATATGCTAGCAATCTTGGTTGGGGAGTCGTCCTTAAGCAAGTCAGAAAACAAGAGGGCAAGAAATGGGAAGAAATAGTTAAGTTTGCTTTCAGGCTCTGGCAAGCTAGTGAAAAGAATTATCCTGCCTTAGATAAAGAAATAAAAGCAACTCTAAATGCTATTCATAAGTTTGAAATATTTCTTATATATAAGAAATTTCTGCTAAGAACTTATGCTACAACTATGAATAAAGTTCTTAACAAAGAGATAAAAACTCCCAGTGATGCCAAGTTTGCTAGGTGGGAAGCCCTGTTTAGCAATTTTGGTTTTTCCATAGAACATATTAAAGGCACCACAAATTGTATCCCAGACTTTTTAAGCAGAGAACACCTTCAACAGGTCTCTATGATTATCTCTGTCCAATTGAGAAATGGATCTGAAATCCTAACAACTATTCTGGATACATTGAGTTGGGAACAATACTCATCAAACTGGAAACCTCATTGGGAATTAAGAAGTACAAAATTGATATCTCCCACAAATCAATTCCATTGCTCAAGATTAGTTCCAGAAGTTCGCAACAAGCAAAGTTCTAATGTTTTAATTCCTATCATTTCGAGAGCTTCACAAAAGGCCGTTGAAGCACAAGATGCTCTCTCTAGTATTTTTCATGACATAGATCTCATTTGGGATATCAGGAATAACCAAGATTTTAACCAACAATATTTTTTCCTCCAAAGACCTAGTTTATTATGCCATTGGCCAGAAAGAAATCAATCCTTATACTTCCTTGGCGGCGACTATGATTATTCTCATTACAAAACATTATGGTGAGATTTCATATAGCAAGAAGATTTCTTGACACTTGTCAAATTTGGAAATGTAAACACTGCCACAGCAGGAAGACCTCCAAGTTGGCTTGTAGATTGGTGGAAAGATTTTGGTCTTAATAAAAGTGCAGTAGACCCAACAACTTTATATATATGCAACTTTTTATCTCCTCTGCAATATGTTCAAAGCTTTTTTCCAGAATGGACCAAATGATGGGGAAATCTTGTGTCATTTCATCTTCAACCATATTCAATGGGCAACTAAGGCTAAAACCAGTGTACAAATGATAAATGGCCAACCTTTTATTATTCAGAAAATCTATTGCAAAATGTGGGACACTCTCAATTATGAAGAAAGATTCCATACCCACATCGAAAATGATTAAGTCATGTCTATTCATGTCTTACTGGTCGACAATGGTGTCAGTCGTATTTCGTGGGTTTTCGTTATAAATTCCACTGTATATATAATGATGTTTTAAATAAAATATCTTAGAAACCTAGAGCACTTCTCTAGCTTTTAGCATGGTTTGACCTGCATTTCTAAGATTCCTCAAGTATGAGGAAAGTAGATTTGAAATTTGGTCAAAAGGTTCTTGCATGTTCTCACCGCCAAATCTTAAAAGTAGATTTGATTCTAAGCAAATAGTAAAATGTCTTGTCTAGTCTTTTCATGAGAATGATTCTCTTCTCCAGAAATTTGTATATAAGGAGATGAGAGGTTCATTTGAAGGAGTCAGTTTTTGGAGTCGATTTGAGTCTGTAAGTCGGACTACTGTAATCTCCCTCTCTTCGAGCTTTGGGTCTTTCTGATAGGTTGCTTTGATAAGCCTGTGTGATTCTGGCTTGACTAGCACGAACCTAAAGTGGCAGAAGCATTTAGTTTTAGTCTCTGTGTCTGTTAGTTGAGAGAAAGAGCAATTTGTGCTCAAAGTCTATATATCTATGCCATTCTGACTCATTTAATATAAATCAGCTTCCGCATATTATCTCTGAATTTTTTTTATTATCTTGTCTCTGTATTATGCTCTATCTGTTTGCCTACTATTGTGATTGTTTGGAGTTCACTGGAAGGTTATGCGAAAGTTCACTGGAAATTTTTGTGAAATTTCACTGAGGGGTTTATCAGAATTTCACTTAGGTATTGAATAGCGTCTGTAGTAAGTCCCGCTAGGCAGGTGGCCACTAAGGGCAATTTTGGGCATTGGGTTGTTCGAAGGTTCATGCTAGGATCTTTCTTGGGTTCACATAGGAGGTTTTCTGGGTTCACATAGGTGATTTTATGGGTTCATGATGAGATCGCAAAAGGAAGCAGTCGAAAAGCAAGGAGCAGGGGTGATTTTAAGAACCCCCCCTAAATTTATATGTATAAGAAATGGGTGAATCCCCATGATACATAGGAAAAATTGAAGGCTATTTTATCAATAATATAAAATGTATATATAATTTTTTGGCGAATATTTTATCAGTTATATAATCTTGTAAAATATTGGCGAATATTTCACTTAATTATAAAATCTTGTAAAATATTGGCGAATCTTTCACTGAATTATAAAATCTTGTAAAATATTGGCGAATCTTTCACTAAATTATAAAACCTTGTAAAGTATTAGGGGATCTTGCCTTAATGATAATTTAGTTATGTTTTCTTTTTACATACAGATCTATGTGATGCACCACCCACTCACCTCCATGAACCTTAATTTCAAAAATGGAATCCCCATACCCACAACCAGAACTGTCCCCATACCCATGGCCAAAATTGTCCCCATACCCACAACCACAAACTCTGGTTGCTTAACAAAAACCAAATTCAACAACCCAACAAATGCAAAGAAATTCCAAAGCCATTCTTTACTGATTAACCCAACATTTTCAACAAAATTCAACGTGAGCACTGTATGAAATGGCGACACCTTCTAAAGCAGGTGCCTACAAAGCATAGACCTAGAAGAACACCAACTCTTTTACATAAATGCAAGGATCACAAACACAAACCATAATTGATATTATATGATGGCCAAACCTACCAAACCATGGGTTGCATGAAAGAAAAATATCAAATGTTACATAACATCTTGGAATTAATTAGTTGGCCTTTCAAAAGGCCAATTATCCATCAATCAACAAATAAAGTACATTTTGGAAGCCTTTTTAATGAAGTAATTTATATTGGAGAACTTGTAAAACTGGAACATAAGAGAAATTTCTATGACCATCATGTAGTGTTGATCTTGGCAGTCGAATCAAGTGGTCGCGAGTCTTAAAAATATGAAGTATGAAAAAGTTACAAATGATTGATGTAAGGTAAGAACTTAAGCAATTTTGAATATCACGATTGTCATATATCAGAAATATTAGATCTCAAACAGATCATGTATAAAGACAACATTTAGGAGAAAACAAGGACATTAGTGAAAAACATCAACAAGTATATTCATTTGAAGACACGAAGCTGGAGTGTCTAATGAATTTATAGATAAATGGTAAATGGTTGAGTAATTTATCTGGAAACAAGCTAGCTAGCTCTTGTAGCAAATATAAAACACATACTTTATTTGTTTTATAGTGCCACTACCAACAAGAAATGCATGAGTATATCTATACAAAAGATTCCATATTATGCATCCTTTATTGTTTGATTAGTGCCCAGAAAGGAATAAAAAAGGGAAAATTTAAAGAAAATGATCTTATATTGCACTCAATTATGAACAAGTGTACATCATGGATTACATGAGGGGGCAAATGAGCTAGTGATGAAGCACCTTCTCCCTAAATAAAAAAGAACAATAATAAAGAGAGGTTACCTCCATCTCTAAATTTTCCACTGCTTCATTCGTGCAGGATCCTTCATCTAGAGTTAGTGGTACAACATATATATCTTGTTTTATATCCTTCTCCAAGATGACCTACTTCCCTTGTTTTACTGTTGCAAAGTAACGCCTCCAAAACTCCTGCTCCCCCATTTTCTTGGGTACATGTTTTGTACTCTCGTTCTGCAAATTTCCTTCATGCTGCTGTAAATACAAGCTGTTATGGTTATCTCAGGTAGAAACTAGATTGTAAAATGTGAAAATCAAACAACCACTAACTCATAACAAGAGTCTATATTGATATTTTCTCATCCAAAATCTATGTTGCTATCATATACATCAAGTAGAAAATAAATTGTATAGGAATTTCATACAACAATATTAATAGATAATGCATTCTTTACAAAGGGATCACTCATGGAAAAAAGCTGGTACAAATGCAAAAGTACATATTGTGCCAAAGAGGAAGCAAACCGTAGAAAATAGAATATTCATGAAACAAAAGCATATATTAGTACTAGCTATTCCTCCCAGAAATTGCCTTTGTATTTGACAAGATCACAGATGAACCCTAATCCAGTTCATCAATTTGATGATTAGAGGCAACAAAAACTATTCAAGAGCTCTTGAAAGCTTCTGTGCAATTGGAGGTTCCTGGAAAATAAATTACAAGGACAAATTATTTGTACAAAGTAGCAAAAAGCAATGTTTTAAGACTCGGACTTGGACTTCAACACGATCACCTATCAACTCAGTCATTGACTTGATCACCTATCAACTCAATCATCGACTCGAACTTGAATTGACTCAGACTGATCTAATTTCAATGACTCGGTTTACAAAAAAATACATAAAATAATTAAATTTTAATGAAAAGAATTTAATTATTATGTTATAAAATAATAGGTGTGCTCATTTAACCATAGACAATATAGCAATATTGTCACCAAACCATAGGCCTAATCCACCCTCGATCACCTTAACCTTGACATAGAATAATTTTGAAAGAAAACCCTAGGCCTAATAGCCAATCAATCTAGCGTACCTCTATCCAGAGCTAGCACACAAGGAAAAAATTCCAAGCCATAAACAATAGAAAGTCCAAGCCTAAATCAACAATACAGGTTGCATTAGCTACAGCTGCAACTACATCTACTCTCCAGACTTGCACACTTACTTACTTTCTATCGTGCGCACTCTTACATTTCTTCAGTTGTGAGCTGTGTGTATCAAATGAGGTCTGTCATCCTGTATTTATATTGCTCCTCCTTAGCTGTCTGGGCTGCCTTCTCATTCTGGAGGATAAAAACTCAATATTAAGTATTTCCTTTAGCTGACTTGTCTTCTAGGGTTATGTCCAAAGATTTAGGGTTTCTTATTGCTTCCTGGAATATTCTATTCTTGCCAGGGTTATACATGGAGGTTAATACCTCCCGCAGCTACCATAATATCAACAAAATCTTCCATCCAAGGATTTTGCAAAAGCACATTGCTCTTTCCTCCTTGAGCTTTTATTTCTTGCAACGACTTAGTGAGAGTCTGAAGTCTGTTTCTGTTATAGATTGGAACTCCTTTACATAATCTGGAAATAACACCTTTTCAAATCTAAAACCTGAGACAAACTCCTTTCATAGGTCAACAAGAAGAGGCCATAGTTCTCACATGACTCAAAGGTTTCTCCTCTGTTGGGTGTTTTATAGCTCCACATTTCTCCTTCAACAATGTCATAAGAACAACGCTCTTACCTTTCAATTGAGAAAACCGGAATGGATGCTTATGAATTCATAATATTCCTCATGTGTATCACTTGAACCAGAATCATCATACATGCAAGGAGAGGAGGAAATTTTTATTCCTGCCAACATATACTAGATTTGACCCATATTAGCCTCTGCAATGTCTTCAATACAGTCTTCATATGATAGAGAGTTTTCTGATAAGATCTGTTGCTATTGTTCCATTTCTAGAGGCATCAATAAGGACCCCCACACTTTCCTCGGGCCTTGCAACAGTAGTGCTAACTTTGTCTCAGACAAAGTTGGTGGTAGCATCTAAATCCTACTTAAGGACGAGTTTTATTCTTGGAAAGACTCGAGGACTCCAGAATCTCATTATAAATCTATCCCCATGAAATCCTCCATATCCCACATTGTCTCCCTTCGTGCTTGGTAATCATCGAAAAGAGGGATACATTAAGGTATGCATACTTATATGCTAGAATGTCCATCAAAAATGTGAATGATCTATCTTCATCATCCCCTGTCCTCACAAAAATAACTTCATATTCATCAACAACATCTTGAACTATTTCATTTGGGTCAAAAAAGTCATTTTCAAGCTTACCACCTTTAGAAACTGACCATGGTGAGTGGGAATCTACATCAAGAAAACTTTTTCTGAAGTGAATAACGACAAGACAACTTGCCATTCTCTCTCTTCACCCTGATGGCCCAATAATGCGTACAAAGAGACCTAATTGACAAGATATGACATCCTGAAAACCAACATTCTATCTATATTCCTCAACTAGTCAAAAATTTATGTATTTAGAAACAACATCCCCCTTTTGTCATCAGGGAATACAATCTTCTCTATAGGGAGCTTCAAATATTTTTCAAAATTCTCTTTCCCATCATCTAATGTGTGGGTTCTTCTCGTAAAAACATGGAAAGTAAGATACTCAACACTTTTCCTATAGAGTGTAGAATCAGGACAGGTCTTTGGAAACTTTAGATCCATAGATAACTTGCAATCTTTTTTCTTCTAGGGCTAGGCAGTAGACGTTGAGTGAAAAATTTGACGTGGTCTTGAAAAATACGTAATGCATCCTATTGAAGAGATTGGACATGCCTGGAACATAAAGATCAAGAGAGCATTCCACAGAGTTTTCTCAACAATAGCTGCAGTGATTTGGTTTTCATTGAGGGTATTTATGGCCTCAGAAATTGTGTGTTGCTTCTCTTCACAATATTTATCATCAAAGGCCTGAAAGATTGGTATCAAAACTTTGTTCTTCCATTGTCAAACTCCGAAGTACACATCAAAGTGTTCTTCCAAGCGTTTCACTTCCCTGTTATTTTTCTGTCTAGGTACATGGTGCAGGCCTGGGATATTTTCATCATATGGATTCAAGAAAACCTTTTGGGTAATTCCAATCTTGTGATGTGAGACAGAATTTTTGTCTTCATCACTGTTCAATAGACCAATATTTGTAGCATTGTTTCAACAGCAAGGAAACCATGAGGGTTTCAACTTTCATCACCAGTGAACAAGGATTGTTCTATAAGTGAACCTTTGTATTTTGGCATATTATTTTGTAGAAGAAAATGGCCATTTTCCCTAGTATGGGAGCCCATTGTTCTGGGTTTAAGAACAAGTGATTTGGGCATTAAATGTTTGTGTACTTGTGTATGATTCAATTGTTGGTTTATTTTCCATTGTGCTAAGTTGTTAGGCATCTCAATGTGTTTATGTTCGCAGTTCAAGTTGTATATTTTTTTGTATATTGTTGAGAACCTAGACCAGACCTGAGGTGCGTGTACACTGAGTCTAGGTTCACATCGAAATCTAATATGTTATAGTTCGAAAAATATAATTTTTCGTAGGCTAATTAAACAAAAGGTGTTTCAATCTACAAATGTACTTATCACAACATTTGAACACATCTTCTACAAGGGCCAATTAAACAACAAGTGCTTCAATCTACAAATGGACTTCACACAACATTTCACCACATCTACTACAGTAAAGTCGACCAAAATTTACAGAGAGCATTTTGTATAGGCCAATTGCAAAATGTGTTTCAATATACAAATGGAGTTCACAACATTGTCAACATTCACTACATCTGCTACAATAAAGTCAACCAACATTCACTACATCTGCTACAATAAAGCCAACCAACATCAACATTCACTACATCTACTACAATACAAAGCCTAACCAACATCACCCAACATCAACATTCACTACATCTACTACAATAAAGTCAACCAACATTTCAATTACATCTCTATAGTTCGACAAATAATAGTTTTCATAGGCCACTTAAACAAAATGCTCATCTACAAATGGACTTACCACAACATTTCACCACATCTTCTACATAATCCAATCAAATAACAATTTTTTCAATCTACAAATTGACTTCACATAACATTTCACTATGTTTGCTACAATAAAATTCAACCAAAATTGACATGGCTTTTGTGTTTGTGGCCAATTAAACAATTCGTATTAGGTCCCAACTAAAATGCACAACTAAATGGACTCTCAATATGCCTTTCACCACATCTACTACATAATCCAACTCCAGCAACAAAGTTTTCAATTCACAAAATGGATCTCCTCACAAAACATTTCCACCGCATCCTGCTAGTAGTAGTAAATCGAATCTCCAAATTCAACACACCAACATTTTTCACACAACATTTCACCATGTCTCATAGTTCACTACGCCTCTATAAAGTCACCAAAATTTACGTAGGGTGTTCTCTCAATCTACAAATGGCCTTCACACAACACTTCACTACATCTGTTACATAGGGCAATTAAACAACAAGTGTTTCAATCTAGAAATGGACTTCACACTACATTCGACCATGTCTCATATAAGAAAGTCAAACCAAAATTCAAAATAGTTCAATTAAACAGCAGGTGCTTAACATTGTGCATAACTCATCTATGTGAAGAGATAGGTCCAATCTTCATCAAATTCCAACTTCATTTCCTATCACATATAATAAAGAGACAATGTAATAGTTAAATATCAAAAAACTCAATCTTAAAATAACTTGCATCAAGAAAAATGTGGCTCCAAAGTTACAATGAAAAAACACAAAATATAAATTATAGAACCTTATTTTTACCAAATGCATCCCTCAAATTCATATATGCAATCTTGTTAAGTGATAAATAATTTCCAACCTACTCCAAAATAGAGGAAAAAACGTATCACAATAATCACATCATATGTGTTATTCCATTCACTATTTCTTGTATTCACCAATGGAACATATATACCAAATAAGTGTTCCCTAGACCCTCATATATACCGGATTAGATCAAATGTTGTGGTATATCAATTTCCCAGATCTCATCTTAGTGCTCATTTTCTTCACTCTAAACAAGAACCTCTCCAGATGGACTAATACACAGTCCAAAGAATTATGTTCTGTATCGAGTTTATTAGAGAAACTTGTTATATTGCTTTCTCCCCTTCTATCACAATCAAATCACCAAAGAGCTAGTGATCTTTCATATGGAAAATTAGAAATGTCATACTTTGTTACATATAATCTTAAACATATATCGATATGTTTATCAAGCTTGGTCCTCATCTTTGACTTCAAAATGATAGTGCACTAAACATTCTGGGGAACATGGTTTGACAACCACAATTTGAAATATCTGATATGTTTTCCTGTAATTATTGGCTAGCACCTAAGCTAGTCCATAATCTTGTTATTGAACTATATTCTAGAGGATTCTCCAAAGCGCGAATTGATTCCACATTGTTTCAACGAAGCATGTGTCTTGTTGAAACAATTTTGATGGATCCAAAATACCTTCAACTTGTTCTCCATGTATCTCAACCTTCTTGCAAAAGTGGTCCACCAAAGTATTTAATTTTTCCACAAAATCACATTTTAAAGTAGGTTGACATTTTAAATTGTTCCGATATTCACACCATGATGGCCTCCAACAATTCATCTTGAGGGAATTGTTCTCTTATCTCCGATGACAATGAATTTGCAATTTCTATCAAGTTGTCTCACTAAAATGACAACATTGTCGAATAGGTCTCTTGACACATGGTGCTCTTTGGTGGTTCATTTTGTCTTATCAATATAATGAAAAGGAACCATATACCCACGAACTTCCATACATAGTATCCTTTTTTCATCAAACTTCAAATAATTTTCAAGTATTTTCTATATCAATGACCATAGTCCAATTTGTAAACCATGGACCTACGAAAGACTCTAGCATCATATACAAATTCATCCAATGAAAGGCATGCAAATTTTTCTTGCATTTGTGTATTCTCCAATATACACAGTGACTTTATTTTCAACAGGACATTCATTTCATCTAGCATAGGAAGAATTCAAACCAATGTTAATAATGTCTATATGTCAGTTAGTCAAAAGAGAAAATATTGAGCTCTATCTACACTGAAACAATGTTCATACATCACCCCTACCAAGGACTCGTACTCACTAAATAATCTTTGGTTGGTCCATTCAACCTGATACCAATTGTTAAGAAACCAATATTGAATACAAAAGCACCAATAAATGCATATAGAAAAATAGTATAGAAAAACACAACTTTATTACATCAAAACCCTCGAGGTAGGGCAACACCATACAATGGATCCCATTATGGAAGGATCCTCTCATGTTCACTTGTCTCTTCGAGGGGCATCCTCCCATTGAGCTACCGCTTCCAAATAAACTAATTCTCTTCATGTCTCATTACATTGCTTGTCCCCTATATAGTGCTACCATCACCTAAGAATATTCTGGTAGGAGGAATCTCTAGAAGTAGAACCTTCTAAGAATTCCTCTTACATTTATTATATCTAATTACCCATTTATTATATCTTAACTACCATAGTATCTTATTTATCAATATGCGGGAACTATCCACCTTTACATTGAATGAGATCTCCACTATTATCATCACTCATGGGCCCCACCACTACCTCTAGCTACCTTACAAATACTATTACTTCTCGAAATAAAATAAAGAAAACAAAATATGAAATTGAATGCATCAAGTTGGCAAGTCTGATTGAAGAGACTACAAAAAATTCTTCTCTGAATTGACTTCCATGTTGGAGAAAACATCAAATTGTTTTACAGAAAGATGCATAAGGTTCTTTGTACTTCATATCAGCTGCATGTGCAATATGATGTGTCATGGCTTATGTGGTTAAACGTTCATGTTTCTAAAATATGAGTAACAATCGAGGTAGTGACTGTGCCATCCTTTATTGGATTCATGCATATCGTTTGTACTGATTGAATGGTAGCTAAGATAAGCATAATCCGTTTCAATTTTTACAAACAGTTTGAATTTAGAAATCACGTTATTGTCCGTTATACAAAACCATAATAGATGTCATCATTTGAATAAAATGATCTCACATATTTTTTGAGTAGTTGATTACATTTTTATGTCATTTTTGTTTGTCCAATATCATAATACAAATATGCAGAGGATTCCGGCAAATGAGCACTCCTGTGAAATTGTTAGTATCTCTTAAGTTGTGCAGATATGATTATTACATGGAAACACTTACACGGATGATCTCTATTCTGAATCAAGGGCTCAAGGAAATGGCTATGGAGCAGAGGTCAACGAATGGTTTTCCAAGGCTCTTCATCGTCCATGATTTTTAGTTAGAAAGGGAAATGATGGACCTTTAGGCTGTAAAGGAGTCGGATACAAAAATTCATTGAGCTCAAGAAAGATGTTTGACAAACAAAATTTCTGCAAAGAGCTAAGCTTTGTAAATGAAGGACAACTATTGCTTGTTTCCAAAGCAAGTGTCAGGGATCTTAATAAAAGATTGGGATCAAGTACGTAGTAAAATAAGATCATATTTCTCTAATGTTGCAAAAGACATTGAATGCTATAGCATGTTGGGATGTTAAATCATGGAGCATGTATTCTTGTAGTTTCAAAAAGTAGAAAACATGGAGTTATAGAGAAAATTGTTTTGATATGAGTTTAATAAAAAAAATTATTATATAAAATATAGTAACTTTATAGTTTTCACTTTTTAACAGGTATCCGGATGGAAGAGGGAACTAACAGAAAATCCAAATCAGCCCAACTTGAGGTTGAACCAATGAGGTTTCGTCCAAATCTCATAATTTCGGGTGCAGAACCATATGAAGAAGATGACTGGCATTCTATCACTGTAGGAAAAGAGCACTTCATTGTATGTATCCTTGCCATGCTTTTTAGTTGTTTTCCTCTACTGCTTATCTGAAGTGTAGTTTTTTTCACTTGAATCATTTTGTACATCATTGTAGAATTTATAGCTTGCCTGCATGATGTGTTGAGCAATTTCCCTCATGATTCTAAATTGCATAAAGATTATGTTTCATAGGGCAATTCATCATTTCTTTATAGTTTAAGGAAAAGTCTTTCTATGTGAGTGTAAATGCAAAAAATGCATAGGAGAATCATTGAGCAATTAAGAGCTCTCGGATTTTTGACAGAGTAGTGAGAGGGTTGTTACTAGCAACCATTTAAATATTGAAATGGGATTCTTACATTGGTATACTATATATGATAGAGAAGAGACTCTAAACCTTGAAGTCATTGTTGTGTAAAAGAGAAAAATGATTTGAGATACACATGGCAACGTGCAAATCACTGATCATAAGATAAAGAGAATCTATCACACAGTTATTCATATTAGTCAATGGAAACTCCAGGTACCAGAACAATAAGAAGGATATAAACCCTGAGTTTCTTCACAACTTTGACATAAATATCAAGAGTAGAACAGATAAAGGAAGGCTTTAAGCGAAGGAAAATGGGATGTAATTTCCCTGAAATTAATTTTGAGCAGGTATGAAGCCTCCTCGGTGTTTGTGGTTCAGACCCTTTGATAACTGAGTCATTGTTCCATGTTTATTCACATTATGACTTCAACTACAAGGACAGTGACATATTTTTACAAGAGAGCAACTTTTACTATAGGAAACTAAGAAGAGCACTTTATGACAAACTTGGACAATAAGACCACAGTGACATATTGCAAGAAGGAGAAGCAGTTAAAACATCTGAGATGGAATCAGAATGTGAATCAAAGTCATACCTTGCAAATAGTAGTGAGAAGGTTTTTTTTTTTTACAGAGTAGTGAGAGGGTTGTTGCTAGCAACCATTTAAATATTGAAATGGGATTGTTACATTGGTATACGATATATGATAGAGAAGAGACTCTAAACCTTGAATTCATTG
>SNQJ01S0018140.1:122880-147018 GCA_010110895.2 Picea sitchensis | reverse complement strand
TAGGAGAATCATTGAGCAATTAAGAGCTCTCATATTTTTGACAGATTAGTGAGAGGGTTGTTGCTAGCAACCATTTAAATATTGAAATGGGATTGTTACATTGGTATACGATATATGATAGAGAAGAGACTCTAAACCTTGAATTCATTGTTGTGTAAAAGCCAAAAATGATTTGAGATACACATGGAAACGTGAGAATCACTGATCATAAGCTAAAGAGAATCTATCACATAGTTATTCATATAAGTCAATGGAAACTCTATGTACCAGAACAATAAGAAGGATATAAACCTTGAATTTCTTCACAACTTTGACATAAATATCAACAGTAGAACATATAAAGGAAGGCTTTAAGAAAATACAAAATCAGTAAGCACCTCTCTAAAGCCGCGACTACACCAATCAGATATGTGAGTTTGCAAATTGCCACTGTGGTCGAGCCTTAGCGTCGAGCCATGAGTGGGGTCCTCCTCTGTGAGCAAGGTCTTGGACTAACAAAATATGGTCACTGCCAACTGGTGCCTAGGCCAAACCTGGGAGTAACCCGTTACCAACCAAAAGAAATTCCAAGAGTAAAATACTAAACCCGTAAACCTCAAGGCCCAAAGGGGAAATAAGAGGTAACAGAAGAAGAGTAAAACCATAATTTGTAAACCTTCGTTCCGTCAAACCCCAAAGGGGAAATTCAAATACGAATGAATATGTAAATTCGGGAATGCATTTCAGATCCCATATAATTTATACCATGTGGGAGGGCCAAAAATCTCCATGTTCTTTGGAAATCGGGCAAAGGGAAGATTGAAATTGGGCAAAGGGAAGATTGTAGGCTGTAGCTACCCAGTACTGAGTGCCCACTGCCCATACCACAAAATCGGGGTGAAATTAAACCATAAACCCCGATTTTACCAAATGGCAGGGCGAAGAAGCTATCATAAATTCCCATATTTATAGAAATTTGGCTAATGGAAGCTTGTTCCTCAAAATTTCAGAGGCTAAATATAATTTGTTTTCCTCTATCCCTCCTAAAAACATGGGCTAACCCTGTACACGATTTTTACCCTAAAATAAATTACGGGCTAATGAAATAACTTAAAAAAAATCACTCTAATACAAAAAATTCGCCCAATAAAAATTTAGAGGCCCCTTAATTTCACCCTTGAGCGAAATTTCGCCCCTAAAATCAACTATGGGAAGGAGACAAAGACAAGTTTTTTTCAAGCTTCATTCTTCGCCGGAGGAAGCCTCTGAGTTACAAATGGTATCAGAGCCAACCATGTTTTCAACCCGCGTATGATAGCATACTTCTCTCTCTGTTATATTCTTATTGGTATAAGAATTAATCTTGAAAGCCATATCAAGAGTCTCGGGCCTTTGAAAGACAAGATTTCCACTCTTGCGACTTTCTGAAAGCCGTATCAGAAGTCTCGGGCCTTTGAAAGACAAGGTTTCCACTTCTGTGACTTTCAAAATTCTGACTAGTTATTGCCTGAGTAGTTGTCCAGGAGCTTATTCGACATTCTTTCACTCTAGTGCACAGAACTAGAATTAAATTCCCTTCTTTTCTGAGAAACAATAGTTATTACTTTCACTATGGATAGATCTGCATATTTTCAATATATTCAAAATGTTGTAGAAGAGAGTACTTCGGGAATAAATTCTACAAGCAGTCTAAGCTCTATGTTTTCTGAAAATAATATCCACTGTCTAAACCATGCAAGTATTGAAGCCATTGATTCTCAACCACAAGTTGCATGGAAGTTACCCGCCATCTCTCCAAGCCAGGTCTATAATGACTTAAGTATCTTCCACCTTCATGCTATGTCTAGAGTCATTGTTAAAGAATCAGTTAGTTGTATACAGCAAAATAGTGATGTTAGCCAAACCATTTCTTTAATCAATGTTAAATAAATCCAAGCTTAAGCAAAGAAACACAAAACAAACTATCTACATTTTGGCTGTATACGTATCATAATCAATCCTTTAGTACATAAAGGGATAGATTCTTATGCTCTGTGTATTTTTCGAGATATGACACATAATAAGTTCATTGATTCCTTAATAGGAGACAATGTTTCTCCTTTATCCAATGGCCCTGTATATTTTGATTGTTTCCCAAACTTCGAGCTATATATACCTTTGATGAAAACCTTCCAGATATTCCTAAACTTCAGATCTGTACCACTGGATTTGATATGTTCCAGACTAGGACAAACATTTCCATCCAAACTAGAGGATGTTTTTGGCATACAAACACTCTGTATCCTGCGGTAATGAATGCTCCCAGTCAGACATCCAAATCTAGTACCCTGGTTATTACTGACCCTCTGAATCAAAAAATAGGACATCAAATTATTCAATGGGAAAATCTCTCTTTTCCCGCAAATTGGGTCATTGACACTCCTCGAGTTCCAGTACCACGATCTATAACTTCTGCAAACATCCAAGAATCCTCTTCCTCTGCAATCATCTCTTTCCCTACTCCTCAACGTTCATACCTCAAATATGACCACCCTTCAGTTTCTTTTATATCAAATCCACCCTCATGTTTGCATCCCTCGCTCCAACCCCTTGCTTCCTCATTAGGACAGGTATCTTACTATGTTCAGTGTTTAGATTGTGCTAAATTAGTAACACTCTCAACACTACCCACACACACAGAGAATGAATAGATCCATATTGAACATAGACATATAATCCTAGAATTAATCTTCATCCTACAATCTCTACAACAAAAGAGCCTTGTCCCCATCCACAATGTTCTGAATTTCCATTTCCACATAAACCCCACATTCTTGTTATAACATAATCTTATCCTCTTGGTATTTCTCAAAGATATGTTGTGAATAATATCCCAAACGACATCAAGATACCAATGGTACCAGAAATAAGAAAGTTCATTTCATTAATGAGTGGGTGCCAGAAACAATTGGTAAAAGAAGAATGGATGAAAGCTATGTTGATTTGGGATCTGTTTACCCATCTTGATTCTGAAATATTCTCCAAATCTATCGCAGACAAAGAAAAATTGGCCTTATCAACAGATTGGAAAGAATATATGGCCAAGAACAATGTTTGGATTTCATTTTATGAATGGAAAACCCAATAACAAATTCTTGTTGCTTTTCACAAAAGGTCAACGGCCCTAAAATCTTCTTATACCCCTTCTTTGCGCCCTCTCCCAGTCACCTCGGTTTCTTCCCCTGTACAGACTATTTCCATCTCCGACTTAGGGAGAGAAATTGGAAATCTTAAGAAGGAAATCAAGGCACAAACAAAGCAAGAAAGTCAGGACACAGAACAAGAAAGAAAGGTTACAAAAATCCTCACCATTCATCATCAAAAGTTCCATGTCCTCTTAGATATCAAGATCAAAGGAAAATTATTCAAACTCAAGACTTTGTTAGACACAGGGTCTGACCTAAACCTTTTGAATAAAGATATCATTCCCATCCAATTTTTTCATAAGACACAAATGAGTGCTATTGGATTAGGGAATTTTCCATCATAGATCTTCTATGAAGTCCTTGAGGAAATTCTATGTTTCAAGCATCACTGCCTATCTTTAAAATTTCTGCTTACAAACATTCTTGTAGCTTGTATTCTCAGAACTCCCTTTTTTGCTACAATTGAGCCTCATGGTTCTATAAAAATTTTCAAATGGAACCTCTGGGTATTATATCAGCATTCCCTCACCAACAAAAGGATCAAAAATCTCTGTCCAACTTCCTTTTGTATCTTCCCCCAGGATTTCTTCTCTGGTTTACACAGTCTAGAGTAATGCACTCAAGATAGATGAATTGAAAAATAAGCAGTTTGAGTTAAGGATTATTGATCAACTTAACCAAAGTCAAATAAAACAAAAGATTCTAGAGCTGAAAAAAGAATTTGAAGATCAAATATGCTCTAAAAATCCAACTGCTTTCTAGTATCATAAAAAACATGAAGTCAAACTTCCATATAAAGATGCATATGAGGGAAAACCTTGCAAAAGAAAATCCATCCCAATGAATGCTAAATATCAAAGGCTATGTTTAGAAGAAGTCAAAATCTTACTTCACAAAGGACTTATCAGAGAATCCATTAGTCCATGGAATTGTTATGGATTCTATGTTAATAAACATTTTGAACAACTCCGAGGAACTCCTAGATTAGCAGTAAGTTATAAACCACTAAATAAAATAATGGTTGATGATACCTATCCTATTCCAAACAAAACAAGTTTGGTAACTAGGATTACTGCAGCAAAGATTTTTTCTAAATTTGACTTGAAATCGGGATTCTGGCAAGTGGTAGTTAAAGAAGAAGACAAATTCAAAACAACTTTCAGTGTTCCGGTAGGACATTTTGAATGGAATGTCATGCCCTTTGGTTTAAAAAATGCTCCAGAAAAATTTCAAAGAGTTATGGATAACACTTTGAAACCTTATTTCGACTAGCTTATTGTGTATATTGATGACATACTTGTATTTTCTTCCTCTGTTGAGCAACATTTCAAACATCTTAGGAAATTCATGCAAGTTGTCAAAGAAGCAGGATTGGTTTTCTCAAAGAAAAAACTTGAAATTTTAAAAACTGAAGTCAAGTATCTTGGCCATATCATTCGGAATGGTGAATTAACCCTGCAAACCCATGCCGTTGAATTTGCTGATAAGTTTCCAGATAACATTACTGACAAAGTCCAACTCCAAAGATTTCTTGGAAGCTTAAATTATATTAGTCATTTTTATAAAGGATGTGCTCAGGATCTTAAACTATTGAATGACGGGTTAAAGAAAGATCCAACGACATGGACAGAAGAACATTCACAAGCTGTCAAAAATATTAAGTCCAAAGAAAAGACACTCCCATTGCTTTATATCTCTGACGATGATCTTCCTAAAATTGTTGAAACAGATGCTAGCAATCTTGGTTGGGGATCTGTCCTTAAGCAAGTCAGAAAACAAGAGGGTAAGAAAAGGGAAGAAATTGTTCAGTTTTCTTTCCAGCTCTGGTAAGCTAGTGAAAAGAATTATTCTTCCTTAGATAAAGAAATAAAAGCAACTCTAAATGCTATCCATAAGTTTGAAATATTTCTTGTATATAAGAAATTTCTGCTAAGAACTAATGTTGCAATTGTGAATAAAGTTCTTAACAAAGAGATACACACTCCTAGTGATGCCAAGTTTGCTATGTGGTAAGCCCTGTTTAGAAATTTTGATTTTTCCATAGAACATATTAAAGGCACCACAAATTGTATCCCGTACTTTTTAAGCAGAGAACACCTTCAACAGGTCTCTATGATTATCTCTATCCAAATGAGAAATGGATCTGAAATTCTAACAACTATTCCAGATACATTGAGTTGGGAACAATACTCATCAAACTGGAAACCTCATTGGGAATTAAGAAGTATAAAATTTGTACCTCCCACAAATCAATTCCATTGTTCAATACTAGTTCCAGAAGTTCACAACAGGAAAATTTCTAATGTTTTAATTCCTGTCATTTTGAGAGCTTCACAAAAGGCTGTTGAAGCACAAGATGCTTTTTCCAGTATTTTTCATGACATAGATCTCATTTGGGATATCAAGAATAACCAAGCTTTTAACCAACAATACTTTTTCCTCCAAATACCTATATTAGTATGCCATTGGGCAGAAAGAAATCAATCCTTATACTTCCCTTGTAGCGACTATGATTATTCTCATTACAAAACATTATGGTGGGATTTCATACAGCAAGAAGATTTCTTGACACTTGTCAAATTTGGAAATGTAAACACTGTCAAAGCAGGAAGACCTCCAATTTGGCTTGCAGATGGAAAGATTTTGGTCTTAATAAAAGTGCAGTAGACCCAACAACTTTATCTTCCATATGCAACTTTTTATCTCCTCTGTAATATGTTCAAAGCCTTTTCGAGAATGGACCAAATGATGGGGAAATATTGTGTCATTTCATCTTCAACCAACTTCAATGGACAAATAAGGCTAAAACCAGTGTAGAAATGATAAATGGCCAACCTTTTATCATTCGGAAAATCTACAACAAAATCTGGGACACTCTCAATTATGAAGAAAGATTCCATACCCACATCGAAAATGATTAAGTCATGTCTATTCATGTCTTACTTTCCGACATCGGTGTCAGTCGTATTTTGTGGGTTTTCTTTATCAATTCCACTTTGTATATAATGATGTTTTAAATCAAATATCTTAGAAACCTAGAGAATTTCTCTAGCTTTTGGCGTGGTTTGACCTGCATTTCTAAGATTCCTTAAGTATGAGGAAAGTAGATTCAAAATTTGGTCGAAAGGTTCTTTCATGTTCTCACCGCCAAATCTTAAAAGTAGATTTCATTCTAAGCAAATAGTAAAATATCTTGTCTAGTCTTTTCATGAAAATGATTCTCTTCTCCAAAAATTTGTATATAAGGAGATGAGAGGTTCATTTGAAGTAGTCAGATTTTGGAGTCGATTTGAGTCTGTAAGTCCGAGTCTTCTAAGCTCCCTCTCTTCGAGAGGTTTTCAAATTATCTTATGAGATGTATACTTGGGGAGAAATTTATTCTCTTATCACTAAAGCCCTAATTGGACTATGCATAAATATGAAAGTTCATAAGTCTATCCAAAAATTGTCCCACCTACCTGATAGCAAATCTATTTGTGAGAAATATGGCCTATACCTCACAGATCCCACCAGAAGAAAGAAAAATAAATTTAGGGAATTCAAGGAACAAAAACCTCCAAACGGAGGAAGATATAGACAAAAAACTCACTATTATGAGCCTGAGGATATTAAGCTGAAAACTCATTCCAGCCAAGCAAGGCAACAAGTTCAATGTTGGCTTTACGGAAAAACTTGACACATAGCAAGTTCTTGTCCAGAAGGAAAAAATTCGAGAATATCCAAAGGGAAAATCTCAAAACAAAGGGCCAAAGAAGCACAATAGAAGGCTAGTATAGAAACAACACAACAACTAGCACACAGGGTTCAATGCAACAGATGTGAAGCAAATGAACACTTAACAAATCAATGCCCACATCATCCTTTTGTCAAAAGAGAAGAAGTCCATCTACTTCATGAAGGATGTTGTTCTGAATCCACAAAGACTTCAGACTTTGAATTTATCTTAGTTGATGAATAAATTCTTCTAAATCATCAGTGTAAGTGTAATAATCCGAATTTTTGTTCTTACGAAGATTCTTCTGAATCGGATTTTGTATCCATCCCCTGAAGGCACAGAGAAAAAATAAATATATGCATGTACCATAGAACTAGAGATCAAGATGCCCAAATGCTAGCTCACATAAAATCATTTCTAGAAGGGGATATGAAAATATCTTTAATTGAATCCTTTTTGAAAACTATGACAGCAGGACAGAAGCAAAGCAATCTAGAATCTTCCCACAAAGCAGGGATTAAGTTGTTATTTCTAGAGGCTTCATTTGAAATAAATACCGGGTCTTTCATCAATCCCAACAAGGAAACCAAGTTGCAGCATCCTTCACTCACAGACTTGGCAAAAGAGGTATTTTATCTAAAGAAGGAAGTTGTTGAATTCAAGCTAAAGATGAAGCAATATGAAGAGGTTTCTAAAGATTCATATAAAGTTGATTCATGGGCAAGGAAAGAAATAAAATCCTTAAAAGACCAGGTGGAATNCAAACCATTTGCAAGGACTAAATGCTATGAAAATCTTTCCTGTCCAATTTCAAAAGTATCATGTCAAGATAAATCTAGAATGATGCAGGAGCATCTCTCCACGCCAGCCAGCCACGTCGAACGTGTGCATTCAAGCTGAAGAGAGAGGCACAGTCCTCATTTAAATTTGAATTGAATGTAATTAAATGTCTAGGCTGGTGAGCCATAGAGCCGTGCCTTTGCACAAGCTGTAGATAATATCAACCATTAATGTTTGTAAGGCTGAGATCTAGATCCAGATGCTGGACTAGACAACTATTCAATGCAATTGAATAGGGTAGGTAGATTGGAGGGAAGCGCTCTAGGAGCCCCCTCAGGTTAAAGAGATTTTGGATCTCATTTTGTAAGGGGTCGAGTTAGAGAAGTGGTGGTTATAAGAGAAGAGTCAGAGAGAGCTCGATAACACCTTTGTACAAACAGGCATTTGCCATTGTTAATATAAACAGAAGCAATTTTTCCTACATGAATTATGTGTTATGTGGATGTCTGTGAGTGTTCTTTTATAGGCTGTGAATGTGTGTATGTTTAACCATTTGCAAGGAGTCTGTTTGATTTCAGGTGAAGGTCTTTGAGACTTCATACCAGGAGGGTGTGACAGAACGCTACAGGTTCTGATAGACGTGCACAGAGGTTCATTTTTGAATACTGCAGGTTCAGACAAAGATGTGCTGCGGCACAAGAACTGGAGTTAAAAACTCGGGAGGAAGACCTCAAGGTTGCTAAATACCTTGGAGGCAAGGCTGTGTAGGAGAGACACAGTTGCAGACAGAACTTAGTTGTGAGTTATGTAAAGCTCTGCCAAGTGGGCATTGAGCACAGGAACAAGGTGCATTTGAAGGAACTCTGCTGTGAGTTCAGGGAAGGAACATAATCACTGAGGATTCTGAGGGCTCTGCCAGGTGGGCATTGAGCGGGTGCATAGGGCCATAGGAGGACATAACTGTTGAACGTTCTGGGAGAAGATACTCTGCCAGGTGGGCATTTAGTAGGTGTACAGGTAGGCACAGAGAGAAGAGAACTCTCTGAGTTCTGTAATTTGGAGGAAGAGTCCATAGAGGGATCTTCACAGGGTTGCTGAACACCCAGGAGCGCTCAGCAAGAGGTTTCTTGAGGCAGAGGATAGCTAGGAGGGCGTCCAGACATTCTCCATCTGCAGGAGAAGGGGAGAAAGATAAAATCCCTTAGGGTTATGAGCATTTGAGAAGCTCGGGAGAGACAACACTACATGTGCGCAAAGACTCTGTAGAGGCGTAGAGGTCCATGAATCCATTGAGGATTCGGGAGTGAAATATCAGGAGGAACATCGTCGAGGAGAACGTGCGCAACGAAGCTCAAGACAAAGGAGTTCGTAGAGGAGAAATGAACTCAAGGTCGAGGCCTTTGATACTTTTGAAATTATTCCAAGTCTGGGAAGAAGGAGTGCGCAAGCTCAGGAGAGCACAACAGCCATCGGATCAGCGGAGGAAAGAGATCTGGATCGTTGGTTTTCACGTCCAGGAAGGCGTCAGGAGAAGTGCACAAAAGAGGAGATTGTGGACCATCAGATGTTCACACAGAATCCCGGCAGCCATTGGATCGGGAGAAGATGCTCAAAGTTTAGTCTATGGAGTGTGTACAGAAGGACGGATCTAAACGGTCAGATCTTGAGAAGATACCCATCAGCGGTCGGATCAAATAGGAGCTGCACGAGGTTTACCGGAACTTCAACCATCGGCATATCGGGAGTCTCGATGACATGAGATCGGGACATTTCAAGTCTCGAAACATTGGGAAGATCTGGACCGTCCGTTAGTGGAGACACGTGGTAGAGATTGAAGCATCGAGAGTCAGGATATCGACATTCCCGTGGACAGGAGATTGGGGAAGTCCATAGTGAAAACCCCAATATAATATGAATCGTCCGTTTGGGGAGACAGGTGTCAGAAATCCGAAGAGAGTCGGTATATTGGCTATCGAGAAATCAGATTTCTCGAGGTTATGAAAGTCAATACATTTCAAGTCTATCAGACCCATCAGGGAAAGGACCGATAGGAGGACATCTATCGACATTGTGGTCATCGGGATATCGGGGATCCTGGTGACAAGGTGTTTATGGATTTTGGAATCACAAAGTCCAAAACCTCGACAAGGAAGGAGTCATCATGGGGGCCAGCTGTCAGCATAGTGGGGATTCGAGATTCGAGGAATCGAGAATCCCATGAGCAACTTCATTTAGGCATTGAAAAGCTCGAAACCCCGACGAAGAAGGAGTCATCGTGGGGGCCAGCTGTCAGCGTAGTGGGGAGTCAGGATTCGAGGAATCGGGAATCCTATGAGCAACTGCATTTAGGCATTGAAAAGATCGAAACCCTGACAGGAATATAAGACTGAGGTCACAGGGGACAACGGTCATATGGGCCAGAGCCTAGCCAGGAGGGCTAACGCGTAAAGAGTGCGTTGGGATTCGAGGGATCGCGAATCCTAAGGACGATTTCATTTTGGCATTGGAAAGTCCGAAACCCCGATGAGGACACAAGGCTGCGGTCTTGTGAGATAGAGGTCACGTGGACCAGGAGTTTATCCTGGAGGGATAACGGGAGTTGGAGCGCATCAGGATTTTGAAGCCCAAAAATCCTGAAAGAAGGATATAAGGCTGCGGTCTTATGAAAGTAGTCATATGGACTAGGGCATAGCCAGGAGGGGCTATGGCCAAAAGGTTCTCATTGGAGATCGGGGAATCGAGAGTACAGGAACTCTCGACATCAAAAAAATAGGAAACCCGAAGTTGATTCGGGAAAGATCAAGGTTGAGTGCAGAGAACCATGCGGGTGAAGAAAGGACCTGTGGAACAGGTTTTAGCAGAGATTCCATTGGGAGTCCAAGGAGTCGCTTCGGCTCAGGCAGATAGTTGAACAATCCTTAAGACCAGGAGGTCAGTCGCAGAGACCCTGCGGGGTATGTAGGAGAGCTTCGTTCACGCCATCATAGAGATAAACGCATAAATGTTTTATTTAAATTCTTTGCTTGATACTGGATCAGATATGAATCTCCTCAACAAAAATTTAATCCCTTGTAAATATTGGCTCCCTAGCAATTATTCTGCCATTGGACTAGGGAATGTTTCTAAAGATTTTGATTTTGAATTTCCCAAAGGTGTTTTATGGTTTGACCAATATGCTTTAGGAATGAAGTTTCTCTTGGCAGATCTGCCTGTAGACTATATTTTGGGAACTACTTTTCTTGTTGTTGTTGAACCTCATGGATCAGCCAGGACAACTCAAGGCCACCCAGCCTATTTCATCATGATTCCAAGCATAACAAAAGGTTATCCACCTGTTAAAAATATACTTGCCTTCATTTCAAAGCCGCAGTCAAATATTGTGTTTTGTTCAAGCCAACCTACGAGTCTTGTCATTATCAATACATGGGATGATCTAAACAATAGGCCAGTGACAGAACAATTTGATGACAATCTTGACTGGGAAACTTATTCTCAAAACTGGGCTCCTCATTGGGAGTTAAGATGGTGTGAAGGAATTGAATTTGGTCTACCTAGATTCTCTTCTAACACAAGCATTCATGTAATACCTTCTCAACATCTTATAGGCAGAATGCATCAATCTTATACTCTTTCTGCTTCAAAAAAACTAATAGGAATGGGAGATATCACCATATTAAGATCTACATTCATAAGGTGGTTCTGTCAAAATTCTCAACAATGACGAGAGACTCCAGATCATTCTTATTTTATGATAAATTGAATGACAGCATTGCAGTCTTGGCCCTAGCAAGATCCTTCTCATCTTTTTCATCAAATAAATTACCATTAGTATCAAGCCATGTGAGATCATATATGCTTATGGAGTGACAGGTATAAATATTATTATTGCATGACAAAGTTTTCTAGTCACTTCAGATCAAATACCAACCCTGAACCAGCCTGGCTTGAGACTTGGTGGAAAAAATTTGGGTTAAACCCAAGTGCAATACATCCAGATGTATTGAATGTTGAACAAATGTTTCATCATTTAAATCTTTCAGGTAATGTTCATCGGCTTAATCAGATCTCACGCATTGGGTATATGACAAACTTCATAAATGAGAAGCATCCTTGGGTTATCCGAACAAAGTATGTTCTCCAACAAGAAGAAGACAACAATGAAGATCCAATGATGTACAAGGAGGTCTATACTCAACACTGGGACCCATATCGTTTCAATCACTTTCATGATCAACCGGTGGAATAAAATGGTGGAACCCATCCACTTTCATGTCTTACTGGCCGACAGTGGTGCAAGACCTTTCATGTCTTATTGGCCGACAATGGTGTCAGTCGTTTTTCGTGGATTTTCGTCATAAATCTCCACTTTGTAATGTTTCAAATAAGAGTATCTTAGAAGATTTTAGGGTCGTTAAGATTTTGTAAAATGAAACAAGAATTTGTTGTTGGGTTTTCCATTCATAAAATGAAATCCAAACATTGTTCTTGGTCATATAGTCTTGCCAATCTGTTGATAAGGACAATTTTTCTTTGTCTGAGATATATTTGGAGAATCTTTCAGCATCATGATGGGTAAACAGATCCCAATTCAACACAGCTTTCATCCATTCTTCTTTTACCAATTTTTTCTGGCACCCACTCATTAATGAAAGGACCTTTCTTATTTATGGTACCGCTGGTCTCCTGATGTCGTTCGGGATATTATTCACAACATATCTTTGAGAAATATCAAGAGGATAAGATTATGTTATAACAAGAATGTGGGTTTCATGTGGAAAAGGAAAGTCAGAACATTGTGGATGGGGACAAGGCTCTTTTGTTGTAGAGCTTGTAGGAGGAAGATTCATCCTAGGATTATGATGTCTATGTTCAAGATGGATCTGATCATTCTGTGTGTGTGTGGGTAGTGTTGAGAGTGTTACTAATTTAGCACAATATAAACACTGAACAAAGTAAGATACTTGTTCTAATGAGGAAGCAAGGGGTTGGATCGAGGGATGCAAACATAAGGGTGGAGTTGATATAGAATAAATAGAAGGGCGGTCATATTTGAGGTTTGAACGTTGAGGAGTAGGGAAAGAGATGATTGCAGAGGAAGATGATTCTTGAATGTTTGCAGAATTTATAGATCATGGTACTGGAACTCGAGGAGTGTCAATGACCCAATTTGTGGGAAAAGAGAGATTTTCCCATTGAATAATCTGATGTTCCATTTTTTTATTCAGAGGGTCAGTAATAACCAGGGTACTAGATTTTGATGTCTGAATGGGAGCATTCATTACTGTAGGATACATAGTGTTTGTATGCCTAAAACATCCTCTAGTTTGGATGGAAATGTTTGTCCTAGTCTGGCACATATCAAATCCAGTGGTATGGATTTGGAGTTTAAGAATATCTGCAAGGTTTTCATCAAAGGTATATACAGAAAATTTTGGGAAACAATCAAAATATACAGGGCCATTGGATAAAGGAGCAACAATTCCTCCTATTAAGGAATCAGTGAACTTATTATGTGTCATATCTCAGACAATACACATAGCATAAGAATCTATCCCTTTGTGTACTAAAGGATTGATTCTGATACATATACAACCAAAATGTAGATAGTTTGTTTTGTGTTTCTTTTCTTCGGCTTGGATTTTTTTAACATTGATTAAATAAATGGTTTGGTTAACATCACTATTTTGTTGTATACGGCTAACTGATTCTTTAACAATGACTCTGGACACAACACAAAGGTGGAACATACTTAAGTCATTATAGACCTGGCTTGGAGAGATGGCAGGTAATTTCCACACAGCTTGTGGTTGAGACTCAATGGCTTCAATACTTGGATGATTTAGACAATGGATATTGTTGTCCGAAAATATAGAGCTTAGACTACTTGTAGAATTTCTTCTCGAAGTAGTCTCTTCTTCAACATTTTGAATATCTCGAAAAGATACAGATCTATTCATGATGAAAGTAATAATTATTACTGCTCAGAAAAGCAGGGCGTTTAATTCTAGTTCTTTGCACCGGAGTGAAAGAATGTCAAATAAGCTCTTGGCCAACTGCTCAGGCAATAACTATTCAGAACTTGGAAAGTCACAAAAGTGGAAACCTTGTCTTTCAAAATATTGAGACTTCTTATACGGCTTTCAGAAAGTCACAAGAGTGGAAAACTTGTCTTTCAAAGGCTCGAGACTCTTGATACGGCTTTCAAGATTAATTCTTATACCAGTAAACATATAACAGAGGGAGAAGTCTATTATCATACCCGGGTTGAAAACATGGTTGGCTATGATACCATTTGTAACTCAGAGGCTTCCTCCAGCGGAGAATGAATCTTGAATAAATCTTGTCTTTGTCTCCTGCGCTTTTCGACTGCTTCCTTTTGCGATCTCACCATGAACCCAGAAAATCACCTATGTGAACCTAGAAAACCTCCTATGTGAACCCAAGAAAGATCCCAGCATGAACATTCGAAAAACCCAATGCCCAAAATTGCCCTTAGCAGCCACCTGCCTAGCGGGACTTACGACAGATGTTATTCAGGACCTAAGTGAACTTTCAGTAATCCCCTCAGTGAAATTTCACAAAGATTTCCAGTGAACTTTCGCATAACCTTCCAGTGAACTCCAGACAATCGCAATAGTAGGCAAACAGAGAGCATAATATAGAGACAAGATAATAGACAATTTTCATAGATAATATGTAGAAGTTGATTTATATTAAAAGAGCCAGAATGGCATAGATATACAGACTTTGAGCACAAATTTCTCTTTCTCTCAATAGACATACACACAGACTTAAACTAAATTCTTCTGCCACTTTAGGTTTGTGCTGGCCAAGCTAGAATCACACAGGCTTATCAAAGCAACCTATCCAAAAGACCCAAATCTCAAAGAGAGGGAGCTTAGAAGACTCAGACTTACAGACTCAAATCAACTCCAAAAACTAACTCCTTCAAATGAACCTCTCATCTCCTTATATACAATTTTTTGGAGAACAAAATCATTGTCATGAAAAGACTAGACAAGACATTTTACTATTTGCTTAGAATCAAATCTAATTTTAAGATTTGGCGGTGAGAACGTGTAAGAACCTTGTGACCAAATTTCAAATTTACTTTCCTCATACTTAAGGAATCTTAGAAATGCAGGTCAAACCACGCCAAAAAGCTACATAAGTGCTCTAGGTTTCTAAGATATTTTATTTAAAACATCATTATATACAAAGTGGAATTTATAACGAAAACCCACGAAATACGATTGACACCATTGTTGGTCAGTAAGACATGAATAGACATGACTTAATCATTTTTGATGTGGGTATGTAATCTTTCTTCATAATTGAGAGTGTCCCACATTTTGTTGTAGATTTTTCGAATGATAAAAGGTTGGCCATTTATCATTTGTACATTGGTTTTAGCCTTAGTTGCCCATTGAAGATGGTTGAAGATGAAATGACACAAGATTTCCCCATCATTTGGTGCATTCTGGAAAAGGCTTTGAACATATTGTAGAGGAGATAAAAAGTTGCATACAGAAGATAAATTTGTTGGGTCTACTGCACTTTTATTAAGACCAAAATCTTTCCACCATTCTGCAAGCCAACTTGGAGGTCTTCTTGCTGTGGTAGTGTTTACATTTCCAAATTTGACAAGTGTCAATAAATATTTTTGATGCATGAAATCCCACCATAATGTTTTGTAATGAGAATAATCATAGTTGTTTCCAGGGAAGTATAAGGATTGATTTCTTTATGGCCAATGACATAGTAATCTAGGTCTTTGGAGGCAAAAGTATTATTGGTTAAAACCTTGGTTATTCCTGATATTCCAAATGAGATCTATGTCATGAAAAATACTGCAGAGAGCATCTTTTGCTTCAACAACCTTTTTGAAGCTCTCAAAATGACAAGAATTAAAACATTAGAACTTTGCACGTTCTGAACTTCTGGAACTAGTCTTGAACAATGTTATTGATTTGTGGGAGATATCAATTTTGTACTTCTTAATTCCCAATGAGGTTTCCAGTTTGATGAGTATTGTTCCGAACTCAATGTATCCGGAATATTTGTTAGGATTTCAAATCCATTTCTCAATTGGACAGAGATAATCATAGAGACCTGCTGAAGGTGTACTCTGCTTAAAAATTATGGGATACAACTTGTGGTGCATTTAATATGTTCTATGGAAAAATCAAAATTTCTAAACAGGGCTTGCCACCTAGAAAACTTGGCATCACTGGGAGTTTTTATCTCTTTGTTAAGAACTTTATTCATAGCTGCAGCATCAGTTCTTAGTAGAGATTTCTTATATATAAGAAATATTTCAAACTTATGGATAGCATTTAGAGTTGCTTTTATTTCTTTATCTAAGGCAGAATAATTATTTTCACTAGCTTGCCAGAGCCTAGAAGCAAACTAAACTATTTCTTCCCTTTTCTTACCCTCTTGTTTTCTGACTTGCTTAAGGACGACTCCCCAACCAAGATTGCTAGCATTTGTTTCACCAATTTTAGGAAGATCATCGTCAGAGATATAAAGCAATGGGAGTGTCTTTTCTTTGGACTTAATATTTCTGACAGCTTGTGAATGTGCTTCTATCCATGGAGTTGAATCTTTCTTTAACCTTTCATTCAATAGTTTACAATCCCGAGCACATCCTTTATAAAAATGACTAATATAATTTAAGCTTCCAAGAAATCTTTGGATTTGGACTTTGTCAGTAATCTTATCTAGAAACCTATCAACAAATTCAACGACATGGGTTTGTAGGGTTAATTCACCATTCCGAATGATATGGCGAAGATACTTGACTTCAATTTTGAAAAGTTCAAGTTTTTTCTTTGAGAAAACCAATCCTGCTTCTTTGACAACTTGCATGAATTTCCTAAGAAAATACAAGTATGTCATCAATAGAAACAATAATCCAGTTGAAATAAGGTTTCAAAGTGTTATCCATAACTCTTTGAAATTTTGTTGGAGCATTTTTTAAACCAAAGGGCATGGCATTCCATTCATAATGTCTTGTCGGAACACTGAAAGTTGTTTTGAACTTGTCTTCTTCTTTAACTGCCACATGCCAGAATCCTGATTTCAAGTCAAATTTAGAAAAAATATTTGCTCCAACAATCCTAGTTACCAAACTTGTTTTGTTTGGAATAGGATAGGTATCATCAACCAGTATTTTATTTAGTGGTTTATAATTTACCACTAATCTGGGAATTCCTCGGAGTTGTTCAGAATGTTTATTAACATAGAATCCATAGCAATTCCATGGACTAATGGATTCTTTGATAAGTCCTTTGTGAAGTATGCTTTTGACTTCTTCTAAACATAGCCTCTGATATTTATCATTCATTGGGATGGATTTGCTTTTGCAAGGTTTTCCCTCATAGGCATATTTATATGGAAGTGTGACTTCATGTTTTTTATGATGCCAGAAAACAGTTGGATCTTCAGAGCATATTTGATCTTCAAATTCTTTTTTTAGCTCTAGAATATTTTGTTTTATTTGACTTTGGTTAAGTTGATCAATAATCCTTAACTCAGACTGCTTATTTTTCAATTCCTCTATCTTGAGTGTCTTACTTTGGAATGTGTAAACCAGAGAAGAAATCCTGGGGGAAGATACAAAAGGAAGTTGGACAGATATTTTTGATCCTTTTGTTGGTGAGGGAATGCTGATATAATACCCAGAGGTTCCATTTGACAATTTTGTAGAACCATGAGGCTCAACTACAACAAAAAAGGGAGTTCTGAGAAAACAGTCTACATGAATGTTTGTAAGTAAAATTTTTAAAGATAGGCAGTGATGCTTGAAACATAGAATTGCCTCAAGGACTTCATCAAAGACCTATGTTGGCAAATTTCCTAATCCAATAGCACTCATTTGTGTCTGATGCCAAAATTTGATGGGAATCATATCTTTATTCAAAAGGTTTAGGTCAGACCCTGTGTCTAACAAAGTCTTGAGTTTGAATAATTTTCCTTTGATCTTGATATCTAAGAGGACATGGAACTTTTGATGATGAATGGTGAGGATTTTTGTAACCTTTCTTTCTTGTTCTGTGTCCTGACCTTCTTGCTATGTTTGTGCCTTGATTTCCTTCTTAAGATTTCCAATTTCTCTCCCTAAGTTTGAGATGGAAATAGTCTATACAGGGAAAGAAACCGAGGTGACTGGGAGAGGGCACATAGCGGGGGTATAAGAAGATTTTAGGGTTGTTGACCTTTTGTGAAAAGCAACAAGAATTTGTTGTTGGGTTTTCCATTCATAAAATGAAATCCAAACATTGTTCTTGGTCATATATTCTTGCCAATTTGTTGATAAGGCCAATTTTTCTTTGTCTGAGATAGATTTGAAGAATCTTTCAGCATCAGGATGGGTAAACAGATCCCAATTCAAGATAGCTTTCATCCATTCTTCTTTTACCAATTGTTTCTGGCACCCACTCATTAATGAAAGGAACTTTCTTATTTCTGGTACCGCTGGTCTCCTGATGTCGTTCGGGATATTATTCATAGAATATCTTTGAGAAATATCAAGAGGATAAGATTATGTTATAACAAGAATGTGGGGTTCATGTGGAAAAGGAAAGTCAGAACATTTTGGATGGGGACAAGGATCTTTTGTTGTAGAGCTTGTAGGAGGAAGATCCGTCCTAGGATTATGATGTCTATGTTTAAGATGGATATGTTCATTGTCTATGTGTGTGGGTAGTGTTGAGATTTTTACTAATTTAGCACAATCTAAACACTTTACAGAGTAAGATACTTGTCCTAATGAGGAAGCAAGGGGTTGGAGAGAGGGATGTAAACATAAGGGTGGAGTTGATATAGAAGAAACAAAAGGGTTGTCATCTTTTAGGTATGAACGCAGAGGAGTAGGGAAAGAGATGATTGCAGAGGAAGAGGATTCTTAGATGTTTGTAGAATTTATAGATCATGGTACTGGAACTCGAGGAGTGTCAATGACCCAATTTGTGGGAAAAGAGAGATTTTCCCATTGAATAATCTGATGTTCCGTTTTTTTATTCAGAGGGTCAGTAATAACCAGGGTACTAGATTTGGATGTCTGGCTGGGAGCATTCATTACTGCAGGATACAGAGTGCTTGTATGCCGAAAACATCCTCTAGTTTGGATGGAAATGTTTATCCTGGTCTGACACATATCAAATCCAGTGGTACGGATCTGGAGTTTAAGAATATCTACAAGGTTTTCATCAAAGGTATATACAGAGAAGTTTGGGAAACAATCAAAATATATAGGGCCATTGGATAAAGGAGTGACGATTCCTCTTATTAAGGAATCAATGAACTTATTATGTGTCATATCTCGGACAGTACACAGAGCATAAGCATCTATCCCTTTGTGTACTAAAGGATTGATTTCGATACTTATACAGCCAAAATGTAGATAGTTTGTTTTTTGTTTCTTTGCTTAACCTTGGATATCTTTAACATTGATTAAAGAAATGGTTTGGCTAACATCACTATTTTTTTGTATACAACTAACTGATTCTTTAACAATGAATTTGGACACAACACGAAGGTGGAACATACTCAAGTCATTATAGACTTGGCTTGGACAGATGGCGGGTAATTTCCACGCAGCTTGTGGTTGAGACTCAATGGCTTCAATACTTGCATGGTTTAGATAGTGGATGTTGTTGTCAGAAAACATAGAGCTTAGACTGCTTGTATAAATCATTTAAGTGATAATGTATAAATCATTAAGTGACTAAATCTTTAAGTGACAATGTATAAATCGTTTTATTATTATAATGTATAAATTAAATTATTATATTATATTAATGTAGTAATATATAAATTAAATTATTGATATATTAAATTAATAAATTAATTTATAAATTTATATTAAAAGTATTAATGCATTACATTATTACATTAAATTAAAACATTAATGGTATTAATACATAAATGCATTAATGTGTTAATATATAAATGAAATGTTTGTCACAACGGACATTGAGAGATATTTTGGCACATTGCAACCATGAAATATTCATGACAATTGAATATGAATATATATATATATATATATATATATATATATATATATATATATATATATATATATATATATATATATAGTTTTAATATATTATGATTTATTAATATATAGTTAATTTATAAGTACATTAATGTATTAATGCATTACAATGCATTGAATTTATTAATCTATTAAAATATACTTTATATGTGTATATATAAAAGTGGTACACACCACATTTATTAGCAGTTTAATACATTATAGCATTATTAATTTATTAACTTGCATTAATTATATATATATATATATATACACACATTTTATATATTGATATTTATAAATGGATGTTAGAATGTTAGTTACATTGCTGATCACAAAGAAATGTTTATAATAATGAAAGATATATATATATATATATATATATATATATATATATATATAACTAATCGTAGTTGATCATGTAAGTTGTGGTGACCATGACCATGGTCAACATTTACCATGGTTGACTAAGGTTGACCATGGTTGTCCATGACCGCATTTTGACATTAGTTGACTATGTTGAGTTTCTTATGGTTTATCATAGTAAGGTTGACCATGGTTGTCCATGACCGCATTTTGACATTAGTTGACTATGTTGAGTTTCTTATGGTTTATCATAGTGATTCTAGAAAATCAATGTTTATCATAGTGCGAAATTGAGAGATGTTTGGTACAATGCAATGTTGGGCAATGTTCGTGACATTGCAACATTAGGAAATTTTCATCACAATGCGACGTTGGGAAATGTTGGTGACATTGTGACATTGGAAAATTTATATCACAATGCGTCATCGAGAGATGGTCGACACATTGAGATGTTGGAGGAAATGTTCATCATAATGTGATGTCGGGAGATGATCAACACATTGTGACGTCAGTAAGTGATTGATGTAGGGAGATGATCAACACATTGTGACGTCAGTAAGTGATTGGGACAATGAAAGGATAGGGGAATGTTTGTCACATTGTGACATTGGGAAACATTCATCACAAAGTGATAAAGGATAAAGTTCATCACATAGTGAGGCTTGGTCATGAGCATCACATTTCGAGGTTCGTGTAAGGAATCACTAGGTTTAGTCATATTAGGAAAGGTTCATGACATTATGACAATGGGAAATGTTTGTCACAATGCAATGCCAGGAGGTGGTTGATAGATTGTGATGTTGGTAAATGTTCATCACAATGCAATGTCAGGAGATGTTCGACATATTGTCTCATCAGTAACTAATTGTTACAATGTGAGGACAAGGGAATGTTTTGTACATCACATTGGGTTTTGTACATCACATTGTGACGTTGTGATGTCACATTGGGTTTTGTACATCACATTGCGACAATGTGGTATGTCCATCACATTGAAACATTTGAAAATGTTTGTCACATTACGACATCAGGATATGTGTGTCACATTAAACTTTGAGGATATGTTCATCACATTGCAATGAGAGGGCTATATGTGTCACATTGGGACATTACAATGTTTATCACATTGTGATGTTACTATGTTCATCACATTGCAACAATACTATGTTCATCATGTTGCAATGTTAGATTTTGTCATTGTCATTATGGCGTTGGAATAGGTTTATCACATTACATTAAACAAATTTCCAATTGATAATGTAAGTTGGTTGACCATGGTTTTCCATGGTTCTCTGTGACCATATTTTGACATTAGTTGACTATGTTGAGCTACTTATGGTATATCATGGTGATTTTGTAAAATGAGGGTCTGTCACAGTGCAACATTGAGAGATGTTCAACACAATGCGGTGTTGGGAAATCTCCATGAAATTGCAACATTGGGAAATGTTTATCACAATTCGACATTGAGAAATGTTCGTGACATTGCAACATTGGGAAATGTTCATCAAATGTGACGTTCAGAGATGGTTGACACATTGAGGCATTGGGAAATGTTCATGAAAATGCGATGTCAGGAGACGTTCGACACATTGTGACGTTAGTAAGTGATTGGAACAATGCGAGGACACATAAATATTTATCAGATTGCAACGGCGGGAAATATTCGTCACAAGGTGGAAAATGAGAATGCTCATTACATAGTGAGGTTTGATCATGAATATCACATTTCAAGTTTCGTGTAAGGAATTGCTAGGTTTAGTCATATTGGGAAATGTGCATGACATTATGATATTGGGAAATGTTTGTCACAATGTGATGTTGGGAGATGGTTGACTAATTGTGATGTTGGGACATGTGACTTCGGGAGATGTTCGACATATTTTTTCATCGATAACTAATTATTACAATGTGAGGACAAGGGAATGTTCATCACATTGCAATGTTGGGAAATTTTCATCACAATGTGACAAAGGACAAAGTTTGTCACATATTAAGGTATGGCCATTATGGCGTTAGAATAGGTTTGTCACATTACAAGAGTGGGTCATGTTTGACACATTGAAACATTGAGAAATGTTCATCTCAATGCAATGTTGGGATATATTTTTTTCACATTGTAACATTGGGTTTTGTACATCACATTATGACATTTGGAAATGCTTGTCACATTGCAACGTCAGGATATGTGCGTCACATTACAACGTGAGGATATGTTCATCACATTACAAGGAGAAGGTTATGTGCATCACATTGTGACATTACAATGTTTAGCACATTGCAACGTTACTATGTTCATCATATTACAAAATTACTATGTTTATCACGTTTCAATGTCATATTTTGTTCATCAAATTGCAACATCAAGTTTTTTTAATCACATGATGAGATTGGTTTGTGTTTGACACATTACGAAAATGAATTTTTAGCCATTTTTTTGTTTTTTTTTAATCTAACGAGGTGTTTCCTTCGTCACAAAGATAAGAACATTGAACTTTTGTGACATATTACATAGAAGGAAACTTAGAATCATACTTGTTCTAAGGATATTCATAATAAATCTACTTGATTTATACTTGTTCTAAGGACATTGATAGCAAATCATTTAAAAATTGATACTTGTTATAGGAACATTGATACAAACTATGAGCATTATATATCAATATATATTTTTTATTGATTTTGTTTGTCATTGGTGGGGGAATTAACAAAGAAAGGATTCCACCCATAGAAAACTTTCATTAAAATCCATATATACAAAATGTTCATTAAAATCCATAATCTTAGAATAAACTCCACATAAACCATATTTTCAAACCATGAAAATAATCATTTATAACCATACCAATTGTATTTTTAGTTATATAATATACAACTATTTCATGAACAAATATTCATATAATGTAAAAAACAACAATTATGGTTTATTTCTATTATTCTATTAAAAAAAAACTAAATATGTAAAAAGATTGTAATCTTTCTCAAGATTTAATATATCTATAAATTTACAATCCATTATGATTATATATATTTACAATTCAACCATACCAATTATATTTAAAAAGAATTAATAGTAAATTGCTTGATTTATACATCCATATATAATTTTTATATATTTTTCATTGATTTCATTTATCGTGTATAGGAGAATTAACAAATCTCAACCATAGAAATCTTTTATTAAAATACATATTTATAGAAAACTTTTATTAAAATCCACATACTTAAAAGAATAAATTCCACATAAATCATTATTTCATATTATAGAAAAATACAAAAAACTAAAAATATGGTTTATTACAATTATTCCATAATAATAATAATAATAATAATAATCTACCCCTTTGTTTGTTGGACAAGGGATTTCCCTCTACCCAACGATTTGACTCGTAAAGTCTACCAAGGTATACATACCCTATCCCCCGACCTCTTAAGAGGAAACACATGTTCTTAACCATTAGGCCCACTTAGGCTGTATTCGGATCAATAACATAAATAAATATATATTTAATCTAAAAAACAAAAATATGGTTTAAAACAATTATTCCATAGATAAATACTTATTTAATATAAAAAATTAAAAATATGGTTTATTCCCATTATCTTATTAATAAATAATTTTAAAATCTAAAACCTAAATGTACAGTGAAATACTTAAATTTAAATACAGAAAAACACCTAAATCTAAAGTTAACCTTCATTATTATGTTAATCACCTTAATCACTCTTTTTAACGAAGAACGGACATATTTTGTCATGCAAAAAAGTTAATGCTTGAAATTACAAACTTTTATTTATCGTGACAACCAAAAATATTCAAAGTATATGAAATCATATCCATTAAAAGATCATCTTTAATTAAAATCCCATTAATTATGGTCATTTCCAATAAATGTACATCTATCAACACAATTAATAAGGTAATCTGGGTCAAGCTGGAGCAGGAGGGCTTTTCCGCAACTCCCAAGGAACAGTTTGTCGATTTTATGCACTAGATTTGGGCCATGCCACAAACAATGAAGCAGAGCTTATGGCGGTAAAGCAGGGCCTCATTATAGCTATCAGAGAAC